>SNQJ01S0048111.1:0-10717 GCA_010110895.2 Picea sitchensis
CTGATGCTGAAACACCGCGGAGCAGATGCTGAAACACCACGGCTGTAGCATATGTTGAAACAGTGCTGAAACTGAATTTGGCATTTAAATTTGGTATAAAATTCAGTGAGACTGAAACTGGGTGGGATTTTGAAAAATTAACAGAGGTAGGGGGGGTTGTAGGAATCAGGTGTCTACAACTAGGCTGGGACACATATCTGTGATTACAATACTTATTAGGGAACTTAACCAACAATATGCATTAGGTTATGATTCTCATGTATATCGCAGATTAACCCTTATTACAGAACAATGCAATAGCAATCAATATCTAACACTTCCAACTACTTAGCACATAGAATTAGCTCAGATCTATAATTCATTCACCTCATTAAGAACTAAGATAAAAATTCATATTCATTCATTGTACATAACAACACTAAGAAAATAATCACATAATCAACATCGCACAAAGCACATCAACAAAAGATATATGTGGTTCACCCTAGTGTGGGGATACGTCCACCAACTTCTTCTTCTTCTTCTTTATAGTCTTCAATATCTTACATGTGTTTTCTCATGTGCATAGAGCCATATATCCAAGCCTCACACTAGAAAAATGATCTACGTATAGCGCACTAGATCCACCATCCTTAAAATTAGGTCAAGGCATAGAGCCAACTCCTTGATAGCACAAAGCCTTACACAACCTGTCTGCACAAACCACTTGCAACTTATTACACTAATTCAATCAAATATACTTCTTACATCACTTATATATCTATTTATACATTACAAAATGGCCTAATCATAGTTGAACCCATGGGCCGACATCCCATACCCATTACATAAACATTAATAACCTTTTTCTAGGTCCACACGCCCAAAAAATGAGTGAGATCTCACGATCTCTGCTCTGTCTAGGCGCTCCATCTTCGACCAACTTGTCAAAGTCCCAAAAGTGGTAAAACATGACCAATGTTTCCTCAAAAATTGGTCAAGGGAAAATAGGCCCCCAACACTCACCCGTGACTCATCCCGAGTCACTCAGATCTGGGAAACACTGCTTCAAAGGCCTCAAGCTTAGCTCGAGCTACCTCGACTTGTTGCTTCACCAGAGATTCCTTCTCAATGAACTCATGAACCACTTTCTCAGTAATAGGGCCTTCCATGCATTGTTCGACTGTCGCAACCAGTTGGTCTAGCTATAAGCCTTGTCCTTCAACCTCTTCAAAAATCGTGCAGGCTTCGTCCTGCACCGATTGGAGTCTTTGTGTCACTTCCATGACTTTTCTCTAGATAGCAGTAATCTGCTGCTAGACTACGCACTATTCCTATGATCTTTTCATATTGTCAACTATAGTAAGCATATTTATCTACACTTGCACGGAGGATGCTTTCTGCTTCACCTCCTGGAGCTATGCTTCCAATTTCCTCATCTCTGGATCTTCTGCAAGGTGCTCATACGTATGTGCACTTCGATCACTCAATTTCTTACACTCTGAGGTGAGCGCTCTGATTCTTTCTGCTGCATTCTTTGCATCTTCCTCTCTTTGGTCGCGTACTTCTTGCAGAGTGCTCATCACTCCTTGAATCTATAGCTCCATTACCCTTTCTTAAAGCTGCTAAATGGCCTCAGCGAGCTTCCCCACTTGTATCTCGGTTGCGTTTTCTTCCTCCTATGCCAAGCCTGACACAGAGTGAAGTGGTTTATTAACTACCTCTTTGATCACAATCTTCTCTGTGAACAATTTGTCTTTTTCTTCCTGTATCCTCGGATTGTTCTGCTTGAAATTCGCCTGAATTTCATTTTTCTCCTTCTGCACAACTCAAAGTTTCTCTAGGACCTCCTCCTTTTATTGCTTCAAGGCCTCTGTGGCCTGCACATTTTCTTCTTGGAATCAAAGAAGTCAAGCCTTAGTTGCATATGCTAGACATCATAATTAGGTGGGTTCATCACCCAATTCTATGATTTTCGATGAAAAAGGAGAAATAGGTACTTCGTGGCTTGAATAGATGGCTTGTTGTATGTCCTTGAGCTCTTTTTCTATTATTTCATACAATGTTTCTTGCTTTGATTCATGTCTCTGCGGGATATCCTCTGAGGCTTCCTCCATGACTTCGATGATGATATCGACATCATCCACTATGAGTACATTCTTCGACTGAGGCTTATTGGGCCCGATCTTATTTCTTGTTGAGGGTTTCTACAGAGAAACCTTCCTTTTCTTCGATGTATTAGCCTCTGTAAGGGGATCCTTTGGCGATGTAACTTTGCCTTTGTCTTTCTTGTCTCCTTCTTCCCCTCCTTCTTCTTGGTTCACTTCGTCTCCTCCTCCTCCTCCTCTTGGTGAGTCTGACCTACTTTCCTTTGAGGCATTGTCCTCCTCATCACTTTCTATGTTCTGGACACCCTCCATTCTCTTCCTTTTCTTCTATCCATCATGTTTGACCCGGGTGACCAATGGACTTTCGATGATGTCGAGATCAGAGAGATCTACATCTTTCACCGGTACAAGGAACATTGTTGGCCATTATTTAGTGATCTCTTCCATGTCTTCATCGGTCAAATTATAGTAGGACTGCAACTCCTCCTTTCTTTCATCCTTGCGCGAAGTGATGTAAATAAAGTGTTGATCTGTGTGGAACTTCGCTAGTGGCCTATACTGATGCAAAGTGTTCTAGGTAATTCATGGAAATTATTCAATGATGTGATTCATTTGTAAGTAGTAAGCATGGAACACCGCATTCGATTGCCACTACTTCGCCATATCATTCATGTACCACAAGGTGGAGAAACTTATGGCCAATGGATCTGATGTCTCGAATTTGGGGAATGTTTATCCTTCCGGAATCTACCAGGCAACAAATTCGATCAATACTAGTATCCAACTAAAATGAAACTCATATCCCTAATCATGTTCTTCACAATAGTCCTTCTCCAAATCGTTGATGAGGTAACTCACCCAGTTTATTTGCATTCCTTCGACGCACTTCCTTGTGAATTCTACTACAAATCCAGTGACTTGTGTCAGTTGGTTCTTTCTGAAAAGCTTTCCAGCTATAATATCTCACAATCTAGGTGCACTGTGGCACTTTGTCATCCTATATGGAGGCTACCTTGTAGCCTCACTTTCCCTTCTCTACATCTTCGTAGTCTTCCTTTATACACTGTGCCAGGAAACGATCTAAAGTCTTCCCTGGGTAGAACTGGTGAGGGTCCAGTCCCTACATACTTAGTCCTATGATGAGGTGGATCAGTTCCGGATCCACAGTGACATGCCTATAAAGCCACAAATACCCTCCATGATAGCACGATAGGAGGATTTTAACGCAAGTGTTAACCTACTGATGTCAATTGAAGTGGGGGATCTTCATCACATTCAATATTTTTGACTGCACGAGATCCTTTATCCATGACTGGGAGACTATGCATTTCTTCTTCCCATTCATCTTCATCAAATACATATGCGGTGCGAACATCACATAGTCCTTCCTATCTCTGAGGTTGAAGTCATTGTTCTTAAGAGATGGAATATGTCCTAACTGGGGTCCAACTACGCGTATCCCCTTCGAGAGGTATGCAGTGATCAATGTGTACTTGAAATCCCATGGGATGTTGTCGCGGTTAACCATGCCAACCAAAGGAGAGATGTAGTTCAGCAAGACTGACAGGATCTGCTTCGCGTTAGCTAGATCGTCACGGTGCTTTCTTTGTTTCTCAGCAGTGCATCCAAAACGTTGTCCAGGCGATGGGGATGCTTGCAATCCACCAGTCGACGATGCTTGTATTCCCACAGAAATGAATCTCTTAGTCATGACATCTACAAGTATCTCCTCCACGAACTTCTCTACTGTGTTACGTTCACCCGACATGCACACTCATGAACAAATAACTCAGGTAGGTGAACAGACAATGAGGTAATCAAATGGATGGTGAGGTATAGAAATCACAACGCGATACGATGGATTCTCTCTTAGTTCAGATATATCGGTTTGCAAAAATTGGTCTTGATGCAACGTCCGATGAGTTAAATAAGAAACATCGTAACAGATTCCTCTAACGGGTAGGAATGCCTCAATCAATACAAATCCATATATTATGGTGCAGTCTCAACAATCCAACGGTGGTCTTTCCAGCAATAACTGTGTTTCTATCCATTCTGGAGTGTCATTCTAACGGTCAGGACACCTCCAACGATCATATAGCTTCGTTGTGGTGATGTCCCATTCTGCGTTGTTATGTGATTCCGACGAAGTTCAAGTTCTGCAGATCTATCTTCTGGGAAGTCTTCTCTGGAACTTCCCATAGTTTTTCTAACCTAGCTTTCTTCTTACTAAGATTCCTTTCCTTCTTTCTTGTGATCTAAGTCTCATGATTCCTCTTTCCATTCTTATTCTTACATTCTCTTAGCCTAGTAGCTTCGCATTGTTGAAGTTATTTCAAAGGGTTCAGAGATAATACCTCTTTGTTTGCTAGGTCTTGGGTTGACATACATTATTCTTGCATGGATAGGTTCTTTAAGTCTTCCCGTGTTCTTTCAATTTCGATAGCTAATTCTCTGACCCTTGGTTGCTTCAACTAATCCTCTTGTTCTTCTATTAGTCATGCTATTCTTCTGGTTATGAATTCCCTTATTTCTTGCTTCCTCTTTTCTGTGGCTTCCTCCTCTTCTTTCCTTTTGATATGATCCTTCTCAATCCAAGTCTTTCCTAATAAAAGTGAAAAAGGGGCATTGTTCTCAAAAAACCTAATAACTTCAAATTCTTCTTCAGTCGTAGTTCCATGATCAATCATAGGTATATTAGTAACTCTTCCACATAGGGTTATCATCTTTCCTTTAAACAATCCTATCCTTCCCAATGAAGGTATCATAGTAGGCTTTCCCAAAATTTACCAAGTGCTTTCTGGCATAATATTCACATGTGTTTCTTCATCTAATACACAGTCTATGTCGAAGTCTTCTATTCTTGTAACTATGCATTATTTTTCTATAGGATCTCTAGTAAACTGATGTCTTTGTGACCATCCATTTCTTGTTTTAATGGTATTAACATAGTCTCTAACTCTTTTTCGGTATGTATCTTTAACATATGCTTAGTTTCTTGAACTTCTTTATAGTCTTCTTGTCTCATGTTCATATTTTCAACTTTATCAATCATCCTAGGGAAATCCTCAACCTCATGACCAATAGATTTACAACAAAGACAAAGAGGGCTTGTACTAGGGAATTCTTTAGCAAGGTGTCCCGATCTTCAGCAATTGACAATTATAACACAATGTGAATCCTCTCTTTATTTTAAATGATCCACAACCTTTCCTGTACTGTGCACTGGGATCATAGTGATGGACCTACATTCTGCAAAAAAATCTTTCTAGGTTCCTGCATCCACTTATTAGTCCAAAAATTATTTCTATGCATAGGAATAACATATCTTTCTCTATTTATATCAAATTTTATCAGATAAAATATTTCTTCTAACTGTGCCCTAACATTCAGATTAGAGAAAAATCTATCAAACATGCCTTGATTCATACTTTCGAAGAAAAAAATTCCACTTAGCTTACCTTTACCAGAGCATAAAGCTTTAAGATCTTACCTCTTTTCTTCATATATGATTTCTTTCTTAGCATAGATCTTCACAAGTCAAGTATAATATTGCACACTACAACAATAGATATACACACAAAACTTTATTTTTTCTTCAGTTCCCAGCAATGGAACCATTTTTTGGCACAGGGGAAAACCCAGGGTTCAACGCTTCAACAATGCACCAACAAAACCCTAACTACCGACCCTTTCAAAAACACCTACGAAGAAGATGAAGTCTCACCTGAGGTAGAGGCAGGGGGGTTGTAGGACTCAAGTGTCTACAACTAGGCTAGGACACAGATCTATGATTAAAATACTTAGCATGACACTTAGCCAACAATACGCATTAGGTTATGATTATGATGTATATCACAGATTAACCTTTATTACATAAAAACATAGTAACAATCAAGATCTAACACTTCCAACTACTTAGCACATAGCATTAGCTCAGATCTAGCATTCATTCACATCATTAAGCACTAAGCTACAACTTCATATGCATTCATTATACATAATAGCACTAAGCAAATAATCACATAATCAACATCAACAACATCGCACAAAGCACATCAACAAAGGACATATGTGGTTCACCCCAGTGTGGGGCTATGGACACCAACTTCTTCTTCTTCTTCTTCTTTATTAGTCTTCAATATCTTACTTGCATCTGCTCCTATGCACAGAGCCACAGAGCCAAGCCTCTCACTGGACAGATGATCTACACGCAACACACTAGATCCACCTTCCTCAAAATCAGGTCAAGGCATAGAGCCAACTCCTTGATAGCACAAAGCCTTACACAACCTATCTGCACAAAGAACTTGTAACTTCTTACACTAAGCCTATCATATCTACTTCTTTCATCGCTTAGATATCTATTTATACATTACAAAAAGGCCTAATCATGGTTGAACCCATGGGTCGACATCCCATACCCATTACATAAACCCTAATAACCCTTTGTTGGGTCCACATGCCCGCAAAATGAGTGAGATCACATGATCTTCGCTCCACCTGGGTGCTCCATCTTCGACCAGCCTGTCGAAGTCCCAAAAGTGGTCAAACATGACCAATGTTTCCTCAAAATTTGGTCAAGGGCCAACAAAGAGAGTGAGAATATATAACTAAATTTATCTAAAATAGATTGAATATAACCAAGCATTCTCAAATACAACATTTGTGTGAGTTTATGGATACACAACAAAGGTGTACCTAAGAGAGTGAAGCTTAGAAGGAAGCTCAAATATAACATGAAAGTGGGTTTATAGAAGGCTCTTCTCCTCACAAAGAGGGGTTGTGGATAAAAAAATATAGAATATAGGTGGATGAAATATAGTTGAGATTTGGTGTGTGGATAACTGTTAAGAACCAAATACTTGAATACAAAAACACCACCAATATTCAGATAACAATATATAAGAACAACACTTTTGTTATAATAAAACCTTTTAGGTAGGGAAACACCATACAATGGATCCTAATATGGAAATAATTCTCTCCTATTCACTTGCCTCTTTGAGGAGGAATCATCTTATTGAGCTACCACTCACAATACAATACTTCTCTTCCTATCCCATTACATTGCTTGAACCCCTTTATATAGTGCTACCATCACCTAAGAACATTCTAGAGGAGAAATTGTCTAGAAGAAAAACCTTCTAAGAAGTCCTCTTACATTTATTATATCTAACTACCCATTTATTATATCTAGATACCATAGTGAGTCTTATTTAATAATATAGTGGACCTAGTCCACCTTACATTGAATGACCTCCACTACCTCTCTAGCCACATAACATTCCATCCCTCTTATGAAAGTGTTGTCCTCAACGCTTGTTTTGAGGGTGGGCAACCATATACCAGGGTCCCATGAATAATTGTGGACCATAATGTTGAATAATACTAGAGAACCAAGGTCCCATGTATAATTGTGAGTCACTATGTTGAAGTAGTTGAACTGCCACTATGAACCTGGGTCCCATGTCCAGGTGTTCATGCAAACTCCACATTGAAGATATTGGAACTTGGGAACCAACTGAAAATGATGCTCTAAATATTGACACTGGTCATGTGGATCGAAATATTTAGAACCAACAAACTGCACTATGACTAGAGAATAATAAAACTGAAGAAGAATATGCCAAAATGATCGTGTTTACTCTCTAGGAATTTCTTTGCCTGAGGGGGAGTAGAGTCATCAAATAGAATATGGAAGTGGTTGTCATCCTAGAAATGACAACTATCCATATACCAATAATCACAATCATCCTCCAAAGCATACCAAGCATACACTTATTGATGATATTTATCCATGATGTTCACCGAATTATATTTCTCCTGCATGCTTTCCAAAGACTCATGAATACTACAAAAACCATCCCTGATACCTTCTTGAAATTTATGCAATGTGTCATGCATTTGGGATTTGAATTCTTCAATCATGTGTAGAATTTCCTTCAAGGTTTGAAAGTGAACATCCATTGGAAACACCACATAAAATATACCAAAATAAATCCAAGAGATGGAATCCACAGAAGGGAATAGTGTTGGATGTGTCGCCACTATGAAAATTCCCAATTTTCTAATGTTCTTAAATTCCTGGAGTTCACCTGGGTTCTCTACTTTTGTAGAGAAGTTTGATTTATTGAACATGTAATAGACTTCCCCCCATTTCAATGTCTCTCCTTATTTGTCCATAAGTCTTGATGTATCATCGTATACGGTCCTAATAGTTTCTATATCTACTATCTTCTAGGAGCTACCAGATGGTTCAACCCCAGTTGGCTTCATTATTGTTTTTTTTCATGGTGACATGTCTATATCTGCAGACAAGATAAATTTGGAGCATGTTATTTAAAAAAAAAATTAAATGATTAAATAAACCATAAGAATTAATGAAAAATATTCAAGACCCATTGTTCCTCATAAATTTAAAATATCAATCAATGCCTATTGAGATTCTTAGGGTGAAAAAAACTTGGGAATTAACCTGAAAACATTAAATCGAAGAAAAATAAAAAAAAACTTTAAATGGAAATCAGAGGGAAAAAGAGAAACTCCTTTGAGTATATTAGAGGCGTTAACAGTAAATCCTTCGAGCATATCATAGGATTTAATAATAACTCCTTCGAGAAACATTTGAGAGAGTCTCAACCAACCTTGGGGTGATCGAAGGTCTTGCAAAGAAATCCTCCGATTGTATCAGAGGAGTTAATATTAACTCCTTAGATACGATCAGAGGAGTTTCTTCTAATTGCTCTGAATGTGTTCAGAGGAGAAAAGACTAACTCCTTTGAGCATATTGGAGAAGTTAGTAGTAAAGTCTCGAATATTCTTGAAGATTTAATAAACAAGTTTCTAGACTTAGTTTATTTTTTCAAACTCGAAGAACAGTGAGGAAAACTTTGGCGATCCTAGAGGAATGGGAGGAAAATTTAGGGTTTTCTTATGCCTAGACTATGTTCCCTAGATGAATTTGGAAGGAGGTTTGTAATGATTTAAAAATGAGAGAAGGGTCTGGGAAAGGATCAATTGAAGTTTCCTTCAGAAGGGGGAAAAAGGGTTGGTCATTTTCCTATTTTGTAGCCACGAGTGGGTCAGGTTGGTGACAGGTGCATAGGGCCTAGTATCAATGAAGTGGAAAATGAATAATTTGCGGGAAGGAAAGAGAAACAGTCTAGGGATAAAGGCGCACAAGAAAAGAAATGAAAACTTAACCCTATATTAAGAAAAGGAGAGAGGGAGGACATAATTACTCGGTTAATAATTTCCACCTATCGAGGAAAGGAATAGGGTTTTGCTCAAACAATATTTTATTCCATCTCTCTTTCTCTCTAGTGTCTAGTGATAATGGTCTTAATCATGTTTCACTTTATATAACCTCAGGTTAATTAATGGAATTTAATGTGGTAGGTTAGGTCAGAGGATTTTAAAACAACTTTGCCAAGTTTGTTCGGAGGAGATAAGAGTAACTCCTTCGAACATATCGTAGGAGTTAGAATTATATCCTCCAATATGATTGGAGGAGTTCTTCTTAACTCTTGTAATAGTCTTTTCTTTATTGGAATGATTAGAAAGAACTCCTCCGAGCAGTTTGGAATATTTGAAAGTAACTCCTCCAATATGCTCAAAGGAGTTTGAAGTAACTCCTCCAAGAAGTTCAGAGGAGTTTGAACTCCTTTGAGCAGTTCAGAGGAGTTGAAAGTAACTTTTCTGAACAATTTTTTTTAAATTCAACTTTGATTTTTTTCTTATTTTATCAAGTGAATCATGAGTTACCAGGAGAATATTTTGAATGACTAAAAGTCTTGTGATATTTTATCTTAGGTTCAAAACTAGGGAGGCTCCATTTTTATGGAAGTATCAAAATAAAAATTTAAATGGAGGGATTGTAATTCCAGTCACAAAAAATGGAGACACACTGGGTGAAGCCTTGGATCTCTACAAAATGACATCCGTACATAATTTTATTAGGAAGGAAACACCATCACACAAAATCATAAAGGAGAAAATATAGGTCCCATTACTTTCATATTAAAAAGACTGAGGTGATTCAAAGAGGTGTGAGACCTATTCAAATTTAACAGATTTCTTTCAAACGTATATCAAACTTTATGGAAAATGGAAGAAAGGAAGATGTAGTCAGTACAGTAGAAATGAAACATCAAGAATGATGGTAATACAATTTGTAATTCATTTATCTGGTGTTGCTCCGCTTCCAGCAAGCATCCATAGCCCCGATAAAATCATCCCAGTGTCACAATCCTTGCTCTGATACCAGCGAGAATCCATAGCCCCGATGAAGATACTTGCATGTCCCATATGATCTAGAAAGCCTTTCCTCAATACTTTACCTTCTATAATATTTGATTTTCTTTTATTTAGAGATACAGGTGGATGGGGGGATTCTAGTTAACCTTTAAAGGAACTAGGGATGACACTTGTGATGGTAAGATATGATAACTTGATTATACATGAGAAAACTTCCCAAGTCATGATTCCTGACCTAGTACAAACATTTTATCTAGACCATTTAGTTTATCTCTTGTAACATAACAATCTATTTTTTAATGTAGAATCTTGGCTCTCTATTTTCTGAGTGTCTCTTTGTATTGACATGATATGTTGTTGCACCAGATATT
>SNQJ01S0048111.1:23651-34881 GCA_010110895.2 Picea sitchensis
CACCTAGGATTTATTTTTCCTAAGGTTATTCCTTGTTTATTAGTCATAATTAGTCATTATCCAGTCTCCTATATTTTAGGGGAGAATATTCCACCTAGAGAATATTCTCTTTCAGTTGACACTTCAGTTTGACTAGTTGAGTTTATTTTATATGTTGGATTGTTTTTTTCACCATGAAACATTGGGATCATCACCAACTCACTACTCTTTGTTCAGTCAGTTAACTAAAGACTAGTTGACTAGTTAACTCAACTAGGTGGAAGTTCACTCCCATAACTGCCTGAGAGACTAGACTAGGTGGCAGTTTACTCTTGTAATTGATGGTGCGTGTCCAGATTAATCTAGACCACCACTATGTCTCATTAGTTACTCATGTATCCTATATCTATTGTAAATTATTCACTCTTTATGTGTGGAATACGGTTAATGATAATTCTTCCATTCTTTCTATCTTGCTTCTTCTTTCTAAATTTCTCTTTGCAAATGTGTGTAGTATTTTCTAGCTAGAACTATTATGTGTAGGTTCAACACATTTACATGGTATCATAGCCGACATACTACTCAACAAAATATACACCAAATTATTTTTGCAGGTACAAAAGATTGAAGACAACAAAAGATGGATTATTCGCCTCATAGCTATTTGGAATGGAAGTCAAAAATTTTGCTTCATCTTAGATGCAGAGGCTTATATCAAATAACCATGGAAATGGAAGTAGAGCTTGATTCTGTTGATGAGAAAAATGACTTTCTCAATAGACAAGATATGTCCATAGGAACTATCAACATGTTTGTTTCTCCCGAACTTTTCCATCAAGTATATGAAGAATCACAAGGATTAACTCCAAATGAATTATGGACCAGATTGGAGGTTCTATTTGGGAATAAATAATATTGTGAATATTTCATGTAGGAGGTCAAACAGATAGAGCCAGAAAAGAAACCGTCAGAAGATCAAGCCTCTTATTCTAAAGAGTCTTCTACACAAATGTATGCAGAAATTTGTATTCCATTAATTGAAGATGATGTCTACTCTATTTCAGATTTATTTTTTAAAATTCATGTACAAGATATATGGCATGCATCTCAGGAGTCAAATGCAGACACTTTTGCATGTACCATGCATGCATCTCAAGAGTAAAAAAGAGAGCCGTGCACATCAGACGCCATTCTAATATTTTCTAAGAAACATTTGCAGAAACAAATTGGATATTTTAATTCCTCTCGGGAAAATATCCAATTTCAAAAAAACAAATCGTCCAAAATGGAGTCCGGGAACTAAAGTTATGATCATTTCAAAATCAACAAAATTTCAACGTTTTTCCGGAAACGGCCGTACGGTTTTCAAAATTTCATCCAAAATTTATTTGGATATTATTCATTACAAGAAGATAAAGTGGATATGTGTGGAAATATCAATGATGCATATACTTCATCAGATCCGTGAAGACATCTACATCTTCAACAAAATATTCAAAGAGCACAAACTTGCACAGTTGCAAGGTCTTCTTGGAGTCAAGGACATGGTTGCTTAGCAACTTCCTTTTGTTCCTTATCATTTTTTTATTTTATGCATTGTAATTTGAGGGGGGGGTTTGTTCCCATGAGGTTTTCCCTCTTTCCTTGTTTAGTTCAATGTATATTTTGTATTTGGGTACCTAACATGGACTCGTAGCTGGAACCCATTCTTTATTTTCACCATAGTGATGTTCAGGGGGGGTGTTGGAGTTACTTCACACACACCTAGGATTTATTTTTCCTAAGGTTATTCCTTGTTTAGTAGTCATAATTAGTCATTATCAAGTCTCCTATATTTTAGGGGAGAATATTTCACCTAGAGAATATTCTCTTTCAGTTGACACTTTCGTTTGAATAGTTGAGTTAAGTTTAGATGTTGCATTGGTTTTTTCACCATGCAACATTAGGATCATCACCAACGCACTACTCTTTTTTCAGTCAGTTAACTGAAGACTAGTTGACTAGTTAACTCAACTAGGTGGCAGTACAGTCCCATAACTGCCTGAGAGACTAGACTAGGTGGTAGTTTACTCTTGTAATTGTTGGTGTGTTTCCAGATCAATCTAGACGACCACTATGGCTCATTAGTTACTCATGTATCCTATATCTATTGTAAATTATTCACTCTTTATGTGTGGAATATGGTTAACGAGAATTCTTCCATTCTTTCTATTTTCCTTCTTCTTTCTCAATTTCTCTCTGCAAATGTGTGTAGTATTTTCTAGCTAGATCTATTTTTTGAAGGTTCAACACATTTACATGGTATTAGAGATGACGGACTACTAAGCAAAATATACACCAAATTATTTTCGCAGGTACAAAATATTGAAGACAACAAAAGATGGATTATTCGCCAGAAATACTTCTTGTTGTTCCAAAGTCTGTACTTAAGGCTAGAAATTACAGGGTCTAGGCATCCGAAAGTAGTGTGAAAGATAAAAGGGGGGAGGATCAAACTTCGGGAAAGGAAGCTAATGCTGATTTCTAAGTTTCCTTTGTCTCGCTTCCAAAAGTTTCTGGATGCTTATATCTCGTTCAATGGCGGCCCATGAACATTCTAGTTCTACCCAGGTGGTGGTTGTTTTAAGTATGGTGTCGAAAAGGTTCAGAGTGATGGTGGTTTGATCCAACAAGCCGGGTTCAATATTGGTTTGTCTGGCAACGGGAACAGTCATAGAGGAACAAGGAAAGTTAAAGGAAAGTTCGAGGATTAGGATGTTGCCTCAAATTTTGGATCGTAAAAAGAGTACTCTCGAATCTGAAATCACAGATAGAATGCAAACCAAAGGCCTTTTCCCGTAACTGAGTTAATTTTTAGTAAATCATGTGAGAAATGTGACAAAACATTAAGCTGTCTATAATGTGAGGCTCCTATCAAGGGAGAATCTCACCCTGTAAATAGAAGAAGAAAAAGACAAGAAGAAATCTGATGAAGCATAAAATATAAAGATCTAAAAAAATTCACAGGTCTTGTACCTGCTGATAGTCGATACAGAGGAAAATTTTTAAATGATTAGACGTCTAAAAGTTGTTCACCACGGTAGAGGTTATACTAAATTGCAGTGAAGCATTCATCAAAGATATATATGTGAAATGAAATTGAATATAAGATAACAGAGGAAACAAACTCATAACTCAGGCTTGACAAAATCAGGAATCTTCAGATTGCTTTGTATTAATTTTCAAATGAAAAATTCTCTATTACAATCGGCTAAAAAGGTCCAGCCCTCTTTCCTTCTTCAAAATGCCTATATATACAAAATGCTGAACATTTGAATTTCAATCGTTCCCAAAATTTTCGGTTACAAAATGAGAAGCTCAAGCGTTTCACTTTCTTTGCCTTTGTCATCTTTCATGCAGGTGGAACACCTTCTTTCCTTTACTCTTCAGGTTCTAAAAATAGAATAGGTAGACACTTGTCATTATTTGGTACTAAGAACCTATCCTTTCGCCTGCTTGGTGCAAGTGATGCACCTCTCCACCAACTAGGCTATCAACCTAGAAGGCTCTGCTTGGTGGTTTGCATCAAAAGTGTAACAATCCTTTGCTAACTGTGGAAACCTTCCTCCCACTTGTTGGTCTTCGGCGATGATAGAACATAACTGTATACTTGGTTTTATTAACCATTTATCCACTTGGACTATGTCAGTCTGGCTGATCTGTGATATTTCAGCCCGCTCTTTTTCCTTGTTCTCTTTGATATTTAGTAGGTTCTTGGCTATATCGATCTAGCCTAGTGTCCCAACACTGCTTTCATTATTGAGACTCAACAAACTTTCATCTATCAAGATGAAGGTTTCTTCACAAGAGTTTCTTACCTCTTTAGCACGTTCTCTACCCTCTGATATGTTTCGCTCCCATGCCTTCAACAAGATGTTACCTTTGGTCTACTCTGGGATGGAGAGCTTGGAACTACTACCCATTTCCTTTTTTGTCGTGGCTATGACAGCCTCTTGGAAAGAGACCCAAGCTACCCCAGCTTCTCTTTCTCTCAAAGAGATGTATTCCAACACTTGATCAATGATCTGGCAATGGTTTTGAATGGTTTCCACTTTAGCGAGTAAATCTTGTTGAGCTGCTGACACTCTTTTTCGGATTTCAATAGCTTGGGATTGGAATATCCCGATATCTATCACCTGACTCTCGGTGAAATTTAACTTTTCTTTAACTGCCCTATCAATTCTTCTTGCTGGCTTATCTGTGACTGACTCGTCTGGGCCGACAACTGTGCTTGTTCGAGATCGTATTTGAGCCGCTTGATTTTTTTGATCGGCTTCTCTGACTAGCTCTAGACCTTTGTTCACCTGATCTTTGATAGTAGCTTATGTTGTAGCTAGCTTAGCCTCCAAAGTTCTGATCAAGTGGTACTTCGGCATTAATTGTTCTTTTAGGGATCTGACAAAGTATTGGTTGGCTGTAGCAAAATCCCCCAATCTCCCTACTATCTGAGTTGCGAATTCCCCCTTTTTCATGGATTTTCCATCGGCTAGGATTTTTAATTTTTTGGCTACCGTGTCTGCTTCTTAGTAAATCTCTTTCTTCACAATGACCTTTCTCTTCTTATCGAAGAAAAAATTGTTTGGAGGAAACTCTTCTACAATAATAGGCGTTAGTTCTTTGCCAAAAATTCATCCCTCACCGGGGATCCCCTTTGTGAACTATAGGGGAGTGACATAAATGATGGGACTATTGATTTCCTTGGATGATTTTCCCAGGGTAACAACCGAGGCTGGCTTTCTTGGAGAGTTGGGGATCTCGGCTTCCTGTTTCGGGTCCCCATTTTTCTTTTTCTTTTCCTGATGTTCCCCTTGGTTAGGTCCTGAATCTTTGGAGCCCTTGGCTTCCATTTTCTGTACATCTGCAGTCGATGGGTTCTTACCCTGTAAGACTAGGGGAAGATAGCTTCACCGGTGTTATTGAAATTTGAAGAAATCGGCCATCTCCTCAAGCGACAGGGTTTGAATCCGACTTAGGATCTCGGCATAAGATCTCGCCCTTTGAAATATGTCGTCATGAGGTGAATTCTCATGTTCATATCTTTTTAGGCCACAACTCGCCATGTGATTACCCACGACCTTGTGTGTGTCATGTTTCTTAAACTCAATGTGGACCAATTTAATATCCTCTAAGGTCGTTGCCTCGGATTTTGCATGTCTGGAATCTAATAAAGAATATGTATTCAAATGAATGGGGAAGGGTGGACATAACTTCTTCGAAAAACCTTTAAGATATTTTCTTATGCCACCGATCATGGTTTGCCTAGAAATTTCATGACATACCAACCTATCCGTCATAAATAATGGTAGAGAATATGGGGGCATAGAGGCGCCGAAAACCCTGATGTATGAAAATTCTTCTTCTACATACTAGTCAGCCACACTACTCAAGTTGGTGGTGATGCTATCTAAAATCTTGGGCGATGGGTTACCGAAGATGGAGACATGCATCGGTACCATTACCCAATTGAAAATACCGTATATGAATTATGTGGCCTTATCCTCCCAAAGTTTTGAGTGACAGACATGGATAGGCTCAACATCAGATGGAGTCCAGCTCCAGCTCATGAGAGGTAAAGGCGTCATGAAACAAACAACGTCCATGATGTAGGTGGAAATGAAAAATGAGGCGGATTTCCCATTCACCTTCTGCGTTCGATATTTAGTAATTCGACTAGTTAGACTGTCTGACAATAGTTTGGCCCAGTCGAAGGAAAAATCGTCAGTGACTGTGTGAATCAGTGGCACCCACGGGAGGTAAAAGTGTGCGATGTCCTCCCTCCCATACAACCTACAAGTCATCATTGCTATATACCTGAATTGTGGTTCTAAGGAAGAGATTGAATAAACTCTGTTACCATCAGCCCTAAATTTTGCAGGGTGCGAGACCCAATATTTGATCAGATCAGACAAGTTTCTACCGTATTACTGGCATTCCTTCCACTTGAAATATTCCAGAAACTCAACATTGTAAGCAAAGTTTGGCATGGGTGATAGTTGATACATTGTTTGCAAATGTTCAGGCTGCAAAGTCCCAATCGTCACCTGCTGCTCACTGATAATAGTCCTGGTCAGGATATCCACATGGTCTAACACCCATCTAATCATATCATAATAGGGAAGGAGTTGTGGCCTTGCCGCTATTTTTTGCATCTTCGCTTGAATGATGATTTTTTATTTGGTGGCCAAATCGTCCTTCTCATTATCGCTGGAATCATCTAAACAATCCACCAATTCGGACTGAAGAATGTCGGAGATGTATGACCAGGTTTTGACGGTATCAATACTTCAGGGTGAAGTATCGAAAACAGTATCTGAGCCTTGCCCTAAACTCTCAGCAATCGCCTTGGATGATTTTCATGGAGCCATGATAGAGGACTCTATACTCAGCTCTCCTATAGTAAATATGTAGATACAGATAAAAGTTAGCCTGATGAAAAAGCTTCTTTGCGCAAAATAGAAATGAAATTTGAAATAATGAAAGAAAGAACTCCTTTATCTTAGCCATTTAATTAGAAAAGTCAAATCATTTTAATGAAAGATTTAGAAGTAAAAGAAATATCCCTATCTGTCACTTCGTCGTATCTCAAATAAATGCCATAACTTTTTGACGAGTCGCAACATAAATTAGCACAAAGACATTTAAAATTACTCCATAGACGGTGCGTATTAAATTTTCATTAATGCATTTATTGATCCATCTTATCTCCTTTAATTAGGTTTTGTTTTAGTCTTTAATCTCCTTTTTCGGCGTTCACCGTATCGGGAGAAATCACCCCTTCTCTTTGAGCCCCCAAAACCCGAAATCACGATGATGTGATTTAGTTTAAAAAATGTAATCTTCATTAAGTGCTTAAAGAATATCACGACTTTGTGACTCGGGGCTTCAAAGGTATAGTTCTTTGAAAGAGTGATTGTCGAGTTGTAAAACCCCGACAATGTTTGACTATGGTTTAAAGTGACTTACCCCTGACACTAACCCGGGTGACTTTTGAAGCCGTCTCGCGACTTCACATATCGAAGTTTGGAAACCTTGCAACTTGTAACTCCCAAAGTGCGAAAGTGCGAAGTAAAGAAAAGTGATAGACTTGCTTAATGGTTAGGCGATGATGATTTGGGACTATAACGGTTATCGCCACTTCGCATGTCGGGGAATTTTTTTTATTGCAAGAATTATATTTCAACCATTTGTAAAAGGCAACTCCAACATAGGCTCCAACTAGGGATCCTGTATTCCTGCAATATGGGAAGAACAGTAGACCATGTGCCTGTATTGGGTAAATGGAGTCAAAGGATTCTTTCTGTGGAACTTGCTTAGGAAGGGGATACAGAGGAAAAACGAGATTTTGTCTTTACTTCTGAAAAGATTTTCAAAAATCCCATGCATTGTAAACTCAGTTGCAACCCCATTCATGACCTTCTCTTTCTTGCTAATGAATTTAGGTCTGCTTTAAGATGATCAAAACAATCCTAGGAAATCCAATGGATCTTGCGTCTTTTGGATTACATCAAACGAAGTAAATTTCATGCTTTTAATCGGGGAGCCCTGTCTGAACTTGGGATACAGATCCGGTTTTGAAAAGGATGGTAACCAGAGTAGAGTGAAATTTACATATGACAGCCTTACAGATACCTCAGATATTGCTTCACTACCAACGAGCCTGTTCATTACCCTGGTGAAGTTATCTATCCCTTTTTACTGAATTTCCTTTCACCACTTCGAATCGTAATTATGCATTTAAATGCTGAGATGAGGGCAATCATTTATGAATTTCCTTTCATCGTCTTCTTGGACTAGATGGGGGAAATCAAATATGAATTTTCTTTCACCATCTATCTTATATTTTACTTTTTGAACACGAAGTGGGGGCAATCAGTTGTACCAAGTATACTAGGGATGATACCTGTGTAAAATTTGCAGTGGAGGTCTGTCAACTTACTTTGATTACCCTGGACCAACCTTCTCTTAACTTTCAAAGAACCTTAGCCTGCAGGGAAAACGGGAAAGATTACTTCTAGGGGCCTTCCTTCGAGCAAGCCTCAATCCTTAGAAAACTGTTAAGAAACCTAGGAGAGTCAGGATCAGCCTACGCATAACTTTGTTTAGTTGAAGAGTGAGGAGTTATGAGGACTGGCTTACCTTTTAAGATCTGTTTTCTAGCTTCCAAAGCTAAAACGTAATCTCTTCTCCCTCTGTGGGAAACCCAGAAATATGCTTGGTTTTTTAAGAAGGAAAAATCGAGGGTAGAAAGGGGCGATGGAGAAAGACCTGGGAATCCAAAAATAGGGGTCATAGATTAAACCCAACTCTTGGAACCCTTTCTCAGAGACGCTTTACTCTCTCTAATTATTTTAATTACCTCTTATCTTTATCTAGGTGAAACTCTTAGGACCTAGAGTAAGAACTCGTTATTTTAATGACATATCACACTTACAAGACCATCACAACACTTTAGAGACCTTTGTTTGAAAAATAGACTTCTCTGGAATTCGCACCTTTGCCTTACCATTTTCGTTCTCTTTTGAAATAACATAAAATCTTTTCTATCACTTGTTTTCCGCAAATTTATATTCTGATATATGACCGTTTGTTTGCTCCTTTCGCTTGTTTGGGCTACAAGCCACGATCCTGTAAAGGAACAACACAAAGAGTATCAGGGCTTTAAAAGAACCGAATGCATTGAAAATTTTGTATCCCAACTTCTAGAAAAACATTGACCTATTTTATTTTTTGATGAAAGTAGACTTACCAAAGAAAATTGTGAAATAAAAAAGAAAACACAAACTGGTATATATAGTGGGAATTTTGGAAACCAATTATTTCATATAGTGTTTTAAATAACCCCCGTTGACAGGGGCGTTGAGGATTTTACCGTCCAAATTCTCTAACATAAACCAATTTTTTCCTTCAGGAGTTGTAACCTTGAACGGTCCGTACCAGATGTGATCGAATTTACCATGTTTTGCTGAGTCTTCCTTCCTAGCATCCTATTTTAAAACCAAATCTTTGGGGATAAATTCTCTCTCTTTGGCCTTATGATCGAATAACGCTTTCATGTTGTCCTGGTATTTCTGCAACCTTTCGTCCACTTCGGCCCTGTGTTGTTGGACTTCAATCAGCTGGTTTATTCTTCTTCTGTCATGATTTGGTTCTTCTTTCTCATCTTGCCAAATTTTCATTATGGGAAGCACTATATTTATAGGTAATACTACGTCGGTCCCGTACACCATTTGGAAAGGAGAAGTGTTGATAGACATTTTTGTGCCTATCTGATTTGCCCACAAAGCGTATCTCAAATGCAAATGCCAAGATTTTTTGTTTTCTCTCAACACTTTCTTAATTATATTGATTAGGCTCTTGTTTGAAGACTCGGCCAGCCCATTTCCCTAGGGGTAATATGCCATGGAATGACCAAGCACGGTATTGTACTTTTGGCAAAAACTGACCATAGCCATAGATTTAAAGGCCTGGGCGTTATCTGTGACTATCTTTCGGGGGCAGCCGAATCTAGAAAAAATGTTATCTTCTAAGAAATCTGTTACCACTGAATGCGTAGCCCTTCTAGTTGGAATATGTTATAAACCTAAATTGCACCACACATGCTTACTTGGCTTCAGGCCAACTCATATCCCTTCTTTGCCAAAACTCTACTGAACAACTCTTTGAAAATCCTCTTGTGTCAAGGCCCACGCGCCCTAACCCATTACTGCATGCGTGTACATGCTAGCTGACCCACTACAACCCATGTGTACCTAGAAAAGCACAAAAAAAGGAAAGTTTCCAACGGAACAAAAAAATATGGGTCAGTTAACTGAAACTCCCGGACATGCATGGCCGAGGGTTCGTTCAAAACCCTAGCTCGTTCTAGCCAATAAAAGAAGGGGTAGGGGTACTATTTGGAAGAGGAAAAAATATAGCGAAGAAACTCTGCCCATTTATGTAATCCATTGTCCCAACCCTTTAGACTTTCCTCATGCCAAAGGATATTTAACGCAAAGTAGTTGGAGGACAGAAGAAGAGGAGCCCAGAATCAGGTTCAAGGAGTGGTGGACGGTCTCGACTTTGATTGTAAGTTGATTCCTTTTTAAAGTAATAAAAGAATACTTTTCCCATCCCAATGCATGAGTTATCTATGGTTTGGTTAATTTATGCTTAATTTATAACCCTTAAGTAGAGAAGAAGCATGCATGCATAGTTGTTATTTTTCTTGATTGCAGGTTATCTATGGAAGGAGCAGTGCAAGCAAGTGGTCAAAGTGCAATGGAGGATCTACATCGAACGTCAGAGACAAGGTTAGTAGTTTTTTTCCATGCATGTACTGCGAAAGAGGGTTTTAAGTTTTGGGTTGTAGGTTTAAAAGTAATTTCTTTACGATCAAAATATGCATGCAAGTCTGACCCTAGTTTGCTAGTCCGTAGGGTATTTTTCCCAACAACAAAATTGGTGACCATACTGGGGATAATACTCTTTAGGGTTTTTGGATTTCTTTAAATTTTTTGGGTGGTTTAAAGAATAGGTGTTCTGTTTTTCTTTGCCTGTCTTTTTCTGTTAGGTCTGAGCTAGCAGGGAGCCTGGTTCTTCATACCAATTTTCCCTGACATTTGCTTGACGGTAGTTGTCGAGACACAGAGAGGTACACGTGGCCTGCAGAAGGCCTGCACACGTGTATCCGTGCACTATCCTCTTACAGCCCGCATGTGAATGCTAGATGTAGGGATAACAGTAGTGTGTAGGAGTTCAGAGAAATTTAGAGGCAGTCCACCTCTTCCCTGTCAAAATTATACATTCTCTGGGGCTTTTCTGGAATCCTGTCTGAGTCTTGTTGGTTCATAGTCCTATATCAGATTGTTTTTTTCTCCTTGTTATTCCTTGCATTATTTTTCTTTTCTGTTAGAAAGAGCATACAAGCCTTCAAGGGACCCTGGTTATCAATACCAGAGGCCTCTTCCCGGTCTGGACTGTCTGTTTTCAATTTTTGTCTTAGAATTATACATACACGCGTCTTGTACAAGGTCAGCCCGCGTGTACACGCTACCTATTTCAGCTCAGCACGCGTTTGCACGCGTGTTGTTTTAGTGACAATAGAGTGCTTGACAGGCTACTTTTTTTTGAGGGTGGGGCAATCATCCCCTCCTTTGATGAGAAGTATTCCTCTCAGGTGTTTGAGTCTAGGGTTGAACAGTCAGTAGGTTAGGCCATATTACCCTTAGCCTAC
>SNQJ01S0048111.1:57879-69865 GCA_010110895.2 Picea sitchensis
TGGAAATATCAATGATGCATATACTTCATTAGATCCGTGCAGACATCTACATCTTCAACAAAATCTTCAAAGAGCACAAACTTGCACAGTTGCGAGGTCTTCTTGGAGTGAAGGACATGGTTGCTTAGCAACTACCTTTTGTTACTTATCATTTTTTTATTTTATGCATTGTAATTTGTGGGGGGGGGTTTGTTCCCATGAGGTTTTCCCTCTTTCCTTGTTTAGTTCAATGTATCTTTTGTATTTGGGTACCTAACATGGCCTCATAGCCAGAACCCATTCTTTATTTTCACCATAGTGATGTTCAGGGGGGGTGTTGGAGTTACTTCACACACACCTAGGATTTATTTTTCCTAAGGTTATTCCCTTTTTATTAGTCATAATTAGTCATTATCCAGTCTCCTATATTTTAGGGGAGAATATTCCCCCTAGAGAATATTCTCTTTCAGTTGACACTTTAGTTTGACTAGTTGAGTTAAGTTTAGATGTTGCATTGGTTTTTTCACCATGCAACATTGGGATCATCACCAACTCACTACTCTTTGTCCAGTGAGTTAACTGAAGACTAGTTGACTAGTTAACTCAACTAGGTGGCAGTTCACTCCCATAACTGCCTGAGAGACTAGACTAGGTGGTTGTTTACTCTTGTAATTGTTGGTGTGTGTCCAGTTCAATCTAGACCACCACTATGGCTCATTAGTTACTCATGTATCCTATGTCTATTGTAAATTATTCACTCTTTATGTGTGGAATATGGTTAATGAGAATTATTCCATTCTTTCTATCTTACTTCTTCTTTCTCAATTTCTCTCTACAAATGTGTGTAGTATTTTCTAGCTAGATGTATTCTATGCAGGTTCAAAACATTTACATAGCTCGCGTATGTATGCGACCAGTTTGTACTAGAACCTGCGTATTCCTTCTGAGTAATTAGGGTTTTCTCTCTATGAAAAACTCAGATCCTTTACATCCTTTAGTCACATTTACTTGTGTATTTCATTTTCCAATCTGAATAACACATCTATGCTCTCCCACAACTTACTCATGCTCCTCAACCACACAATATGAGTTCTACTTAATCATGTATAAGTAACCAGTATACTATGGAAATCATATCAGTACTGAGCCATAAGAGTGATTCTCACTCTATCAATCAAATCGCATAACCATATCACAACAGACATACAAAGAATTCCTTAAGCATTCACCATAAAATAATCAAGAGTATCTATCAATACAACTATGTAACCATTCCAGAGTTTCTATGGTAGATATAAGCCCATAGAATGCATATCTGGAACTTTCTTCAGACTTCAATAACCTGGCATCAACTCACACTCAAGTCTCCATTGGCGTCCATGAGAACTTGCAATCCCTCTCTTACTCAGAATAGATCTTCAAGCTATTCTCAAGAGATTATTTTCACAAGAGACCCTTTCTTCTTATTTATACTCTCCAAGTAGCTTCCTTTCAAGCATCTTCTAGGCCACTTTGTCCACATAGTCACCTATGTCCAACTTTTCCCAATTTTTCACTTTTCCATGTATCCAATAGCCACTTGACCACTTAACCCATTTTCCTCATTTTATGGTTAACCTTCTTATAACCACTTTCCATAATTAGAAGGTTCTCCATTTACTTTATTATTTAAATAATCCTCCTTGACTTTGCCACTTCACTTTATTATTTAAATAATCCTCTTTGATTTTGTCACTTCACTTTATTATTTAAATAATATTTTTTGACTTTGTCACGTGACGCCAGACGCGCCACCCAGGGCACGCCTGCTCCCACCGGGATCTTCTTCTTCACTGGCCAGAAGAGTTAAAAATGCTCTTCAACCCCTTATTAGGAGTTGTCAATACCCACTGGGTCAGGTCTTTCGAATCTCTGAAACCCGACGTGACTCAGCACCAAGGCTTCCTTGATTTTATCTGGAAATTCCCCTTCATGGGTTCCCGAACCCACTGTTTTCGATAACGCAGGCTTTAGCCCACTCTATCGGGACTCTCAGCTGTCGGGAAATCGACACTTACAATGTCGTGAGAATCTGCCTCCTCGATTCTCCGATTCCTGATAGGAGATGGCGCTCTCGCTACAGCCCTTAGCTCCTCCAGCTAACTTCTTTTTCCATGTGACCCGTTGGTCCCAAGACCACAGTCCTTTCCCCCTATTGGAGTTTCAGACTTCAAAAAATTGAAATGCACGGAACTCATGCCTTTGGGATCTCCAATCCTCCACTTCTAATGCCACTTGTCCCTACTTTATTACGCTCTGAGGCCCCATGCGCTAATCGACGATTGTCGAGATATCGCCTCTCGTGTCCTCGCAAACTTTGGCGCAATTCTTTGCGGCTCCAACTCGCGAACCTCCGAGCTCACGATGTGCCGATACACCTGTCATCATCTCCCTACAAGGGCTGACCTCCCAACACCTGGCTTCTGCACCCCTCTGGGCTGTTGGACCCATCGCATTTCGCAAAATCGCGGTTTCTCCTACTGCGATTCCGTTGTATGCGAGAACTCCGAACTACCGAACCCTTACTCCTCGGGATCTCTCACCACGCGTCCCTACTATGATCAACGACCCTGATCCTCTTGGGAAATCGCCACTCACGATCTCATGCACAAGACTCTAGGCTCCGGAAGTTTCGATTCTCTGATGAACCAAGGTCCACTGATTCCCCTGCTTCTCAAACACGTGTCTCACCGAGATCAACGGCTGAGATCCTTCCGAGATCTTCCTCTGCTCCCTCGGACTTAAACCCTGCGCTACTCTCATGAGATCTAATGGTGGACGGGATTTCACTGTTTCCTCGATTAATCCTGACCGTTGATTCCTCCTCCTGAGACTATCCTTCACGTAACTTCTCCCGATCTAACGGCTATCGGGATTTCTAGGTGAGATCCGATGGCTATCGGTCTCCTCCTGCTATGGCTCCTCCTGGACGTAAAATCTCCTCGACGGTTCAGAGCCCTTTATCTTCCCATCCAATGGTTGTTGTGCTCTCACCATGGCCTCCTTTTTCTTTCATCCCACCTTGGGAGAATTTCCACGGTTCTAAAGGCCTCAGCCTTTGCTATCTTTCATCCCTGTGAGCTCCTTAATTTTGAACCTCGCCAATGCACGTAAAAGCGCTGCCTTCGTGAGCTTCTCCTAAATATTCATAATTTTGACCTCTACCTCCTGTAGAGTCTTCACGCATATATCATGCGGTCTCTCTTGAGCTTCTTCGAACGCTCAGACCCCTTGAGGGACTTTATCTTCTCTCTGTCTCCCACAAATGGAGAATAAAACGGATGCCCTCCCGGCTATCCTGTAACTTACGCGACCTCTAGCTGAGTTCCCGGGTATTCAGTAACCCAGTAAAGACCCTTCCTTGGCCTCATCCTTCAAATGGTAGAACTCAAAGAGTTCCCTTCTCCTTGTGCCATATGCACAATATCTCTATGCCCTCTTGGCAGAGTGGTTTCCTTCCACAAAACGTTCAAAAGTTCTTTTCTCCTTGTGCACTCGTGCACTTCGCTCAATGCCCACCTGGCAGAGATTCTATCTTCTGAACTCACAACATAGTTCTTTCTCCAGCACCTCGTTCTTATGCTCAATGCCCACCTGGCAGAGCTCCTACAGAATCCTCAGTGATTCTGTCTGCAACTGTGTCTCAGATACATAGCCTTGCCTCCTAAGGTGTTCAACAACCTTGAGGTCTTCTCCTTCCGGAGTTGTTGATATCAGTCTTGTGCCTCAGCATGTCTTTGTCTAACTCCTCAGAGTTCAGAAGTGCATCCTCTGTGCACTGGTATTCAAAGTCTACAACACTCTATCATGCCCTCATGACATGAAACCTCAAAGACCTTCAACCCTGAAATCAAACACAACTCCTGCAGAATGCATCAACACACATACATTCACAACATACATAAGGAACACATACAGACATCCATAACCACAGAATAATGCAGGAAAAATTGCTCTGTATATATTAAAATGGCAAATGCCTATATTTTACAAGGTGTTCCTCGAGCTCTCTCTGGCTCTTCTCAACTCTGCTCATCTATCTCTCAAAATGAGATCTAAAACCTCTTTTACCTGAGGTGCTCTTAGTGCTTCCCTCCAGGTTCACCTACCTTATTCAATTACAATCAATGGTTGTCTAGTCTACTATCCAGAACTAGATCTCAGCCAATCTACAATAAATTCCTATCTTATCTACAGCCTGCGCAAAGGCATGGCTTTCCTGGCTCACCAGCCTAAGCATTTAAATTACATTCATTTCAAATTCAAATGAGTTTGTGCCTCCCTTCAGCTTTGAATGCATGTGCGTTGACGTGGCTGGATGGCTGGCTGACTGCATGGAGAGATGCTTTTGCATCATACTCCTCATCTGCAAAAATCATGAGCTCCTGCTCATTAGCTTCCCCTCTGAGCTTTTGGAAATCCTCCTGCATCCCAAATAAGTCTTTGGAGCTTCCCATCAGATCCAATCTGTTGTTGCTACTGCTTCTGCTACACTACTACTATTGTTTCTTTCCTTCTGCCTAGCTGCTCCTCGCTGGCAGTTTCTGCTGATCTCAACATCAGCCTTCTGATGTCCTCTATCACTTCATCCAGCTGCTCTAGTGGTTGGTCTTGTTCTTGCAGTCTCCTCAGCTGCAAATTTTTTTGGCACATGGGCAGATTGCTATGATCTCCCATGCCATCTTCTCCTTCATCTTCATCTTCATCTTTATTTGTGGCCTCAATTTTCCACTCTGCTGCAAACTTCAGCTCTGCAGTCTCTCTTTGACTGTCTTGTTGTTCAGTCATCCTTTTCTCTGACAGCTCAAATTATGTCAATTCTCTTGCTAGCCCTAGATTGTTCAGCCAATCCTCCAACATTTCTAGCTCCATTTCCCATGGAGTGATAACTCTATCTACTCGCTCCTCGGCTTTTTTTTCTGCTAGCTTCAGTGCTACAGCTTCTTTCTTTTCAGCTCCCTGGCTGAATATGCTGAGAAACTCCTCAGAATGCTCTCTTTCTCCTTCTTCTTGGGAAGCTTCCAAAGTCTACTCCAATTCTTCTTCTGCTTCTTCTTCTGCTGTCAGCTCCACTGCTACAACACTCTTAGCTCGCTGGCTGAAATCATTGAGCCGTTCCTCCGAACGCTCCTTCTTCCTTTCATTCATTTGGGCAGTCTCACATGTCTTCTCCAATTTTTCTTCTTCGACAGTCATCATCAGCTGTGACTATTCTTTTTCTTTTGTTGCACCTGTAATACAACTTTTTGCCTCCTCTGGGGCATATGGCAGTAATATTGAAATTCCCCCAATCATCATATGGCTCAAATCCTCCTCTGTCAGATGCATTGCCGATCTCCTTGCGATCTCATCTGCTCTGTTAGTTCCTATGGCTGATTCCAACTCACTTATGAGATTCTGAGACCCACAGATAGTCTCATCTGCCCATCCCTACCCCCATGGCAATATGGGATGCTTCCGCTGCTTCCTTGGCAGACTATGAGATCAACCGATCCCATCTTCATCAACACTCCTTGCTGAATTCAACTCACCTCCCTGTCCACGAGACTTTCAGATAGTATCGAATGTTCATCTCTGCTCACCTGGCAGTTCAATACGCTTTCGCTGCCCACCTGGCAGTCTGACATGCTTCCGCTGCCCTCCTGGCAGTCTTCGAGATCCTCATATGATCTCCTTTCATTGTCTAGCTGGCAATGTGAAATTCCCTGGCTGTCCTCCTGACAGTCTGTGAGATCCTCAACTGATCTCAACTCGTTGCCCTCATGGCAGACTGGAATTTCTTTTGCTCTGCCCTCCTAGCAGTCCTTAAGATCCTCAGTCGATCTCATCTTTGTTCCCTTGCCCATCTGGCCATTTGGAAACCTTCCACTGCCCTCCTCACAGTCTATGAGATCCCACAGCGGTCTCTGATCATTCTCCCCACCGAGAATGTCTCCAATCTCTGGATCACAGATGTGAACCATTTCTTCCTCTTCTATGGGTCTGAGGTTTTCAGCATACCTCAACCATTTTCTCAACAGCCTGCGTTGTCTCCTAACCATCACCTGTCTGACTGGCCACTTTGCCTTTGCCTTCTGCATGGGCCACTCGTGCACCCATCTTGTCTTCTTATTCTACCGCATCTTCATTTCGAGCTCCTCCATCTCTTGCTTTATGTCAGCGAGCTCTTTATCCATTTCTACTGCACTCATCAGCTTTGAGATCTTCCTTTCAGCATGCTTATGGCCTTCAGTAGCCATCTTGTTGTGTTTATCTACCTCCCTGGAAGATCTGTTGCTGTCACTCTGCATCCCTGAGTGTTCCAGCTTCATCTCCCTACAGTCTCCCTCTGACTGTCTATGGACTGTTGTCTACCTGCAAGCAAGTCCTTACAAAGTCCTCAACAACTTTGTCTTCTTCCACCTGCAATATACAGATGAATCCCACTCTGATACCACTTTGACGCCAGACGTGCCACCCAGAGCATGCCTGCTCCCACCAGGATATTCTTCTTCACTGGCCCGAAGAGTTAAAAATGCTCTTCAACCCCTTATCGGGAGTTCTCAATACCCACTGGGTCAGGTCTTTCGAATCTCCGAAACCCGACGTGACTTAGCACCAAGGATTCCTTGCTTTTATCGGGAAATTCCCCTTCATGGGTTCCCGAACCCACTATTTCAGCCAACGCGGGCTTTATCCCACTCTATCGGGACTCTCAGCTATTGGGAAATTGACACTTACAATGTCGTGAGAATCTGCCTCCTCGATTCTCCGATTCCCGATAGGCGATGGCACTCTCACTATAGCCCTTAGCTTCTCCAGCTAACTTATTTTTCCATGTGACCTGTTGGTCCCGAGACCACAGTCCTTTCCCCCTATTGGAGTTTCGAACTTCGTGAAATCGAAATGCACGAAACTCATTTCTTTGGGATCTCTGATCCTCGACTTCCGATGCCACCTGTCCCTACTTTATTGCGCTCTGAGGCCCCACGCGCTAATCGACGATTGCCGAGATATCGCCTCTCGCGTCCTCTCAAACTTTGGTGCAATTCTTTGCGGCTCCAACTTGTGAACCTCCGAGCTCACAATTTGTCGATACACCTTTCGTTGTCTCCCTACAAGGGCTGACCTCCCGACACCTGGCTTTTGCCCCCCTCTCGGTTGTTGGACCCGTCGCGTTTCGCGAAATCGCGGTTTCTCCTACTGCGATTCCGTTGTATGCGAGAACTCCGAACTACCAGACCCTGACTCCCCGGGATCTCTCACCACGCATCCCTACTATGATCAATGACCCTGATCCTCTAGGGAAATTGCCACTCGCGATCTCATGCACAAGACTCTAGGATCTGAAAGTTCCAATTCTCCGATGAACTGAGCTCCACTGATTCCCCTACTTCTCAAACACGTGTCTCACCGAGATCAGCGGCTGAGATCCTTCTGGGATCTTCCTCTGCTCCCTCGGACTTAAACCCTGTGCTACTCTCATGATATCTAACAGTCGACGGGATTTCTCTATTTCCTCGATGAATCCTGACCGTTGATTTCTCCTCCTAAGACTATCCTTCACGCAACTTCTCCCGATCTAACGGCTGTCGGTATTTCTAGGTGAGATCCGAAGGCTATCAGTCTCCTCCTACTATGGCTCCTCCTGGACGTAAAATCTCCTCGACGGTTCAGATCCCTCTATCTTCCCATCCAATGGCTGCTTTGCTCTCACCAGAGCCTCCTTGTGCTTTCGTCCCGCCTTGGGAGAATTTCCACGGTTCTAAAGGCCTCAACCTTTGTTGTCTTTCATCCCTGTGAGCTCCTTAATTTTGAACCTCGTCGATGCGCGTAAAAGCGCTGCCTTCCTGAGATTCTCCTAAATCTTCAGAATTTTGACCTCTACCTCCTGTAAAGTCTTCACACATATATCATGCGGTCTCTCCTGAGCTTTTTCGAACACTCAAACCCCTTGAGGGACTTTATCTTCTCTCCCTCTCCCACAGATAGAGAATAAAACGGATGCCCTCCCGACTATCCTGTAAATTACGCGACCTCTAGCTGAGTTCCTGGGTATTCAGTAACCCAGTAAAGACCCTTCCTTGGCCTCATCCTTCAAATGGTAGAACTCAAATATTTCCCTTCTCCTTTTGCCATCTGCACGATATCTCTATGCCCTCTTGGCAGAGTGGTTTCCTTCCACAGAATGTTCAACAGTTTTTTTCTCCTTTTTCACTCATGCACTTCGCTCAATGCCCACCTAGAAGAGATTCTGTCTTCTGAACTCACAACAGAGTTATTTCTCCAACATCTCATGCTTACGCTCAATTCCCACCTGGCAGAGCTCCTACAGAATCCTCAGTGATTCTATCTTCAACTGTGTCTCAGATACACAGCCTTGCCTCCTGAGGTGTTCAACAATCTTGGCGTCTTCTCCTTCCGGAGTTGTTGATCTCAGTCCTGTGCCTCAGCACGTCTTTGTCTAACTCCTCAGAGTTCAGAAGTGCATCCTCTGTGCACTGGTATTCAGAGTCTACAACACTCTGTCACGCCCTCATGACGTGAAACCTCAAAGACCTTCAACCCTGAAATCAAACACAACTCCTGCAGAATGCATCAACACACATACATTCACAACATACATAAGGAACACATACAGACATCCATAACCACAGAATAATGCAGGAAAAACTTCTCTGTATATATTAAAATGGCAAATGCCTGTATTTTACAAGGTGTTCCTCGAGCTCTCTCTGGCTCTTCTCAACTCTTCTCATCTATCTCTCAAAATGAGATCTAAAACCTCTTTTACCTGAGGTTCTCTCAGCTCTTCCCTCCAGGTTCACCTACCCTATTCAATTACAATCAATGGTTGTCTAGTCTGCTATCCAGAACTAGATCTCAGCCGATCTACAATAAATGCCTATCTTATATACATTCTGCGCAAAGGCATGGATTTCCTGGCTCACCAGCCTAAGAATTTAAATTACATTCATTTTAAATTCAAATGAGGTTGCGCCTCCCTTCAGCTTTGAATGCATGTGCGTTGACGTGGCTGGTTGGCTGGCTGACTGCATGGAGAGATGCTCCTGCATGATCACTTCACTTTATTATTTAAATAATCCTCCTTGACTTTGTCACTTCACTTTAAATAATCCTCTTTGAATTTGTCACTATTGTTCCTAAGATTAAACATAAGGCTCAAAGAGTAATGTTAGGCATCAGGATTGTTTTAAAGGAAGTATTTTAAAAGAGTTATTTTCCTATGTTTAGTTTTATAATAAATGATCTTTCAATCAAATTAATAACAGGACATGACAAAGGATGTATTTCGTTGTCTGAGTCACAATTTTAATAGCGAATGGTGTGAAATAAAATTATAAAACTGTTAAACAAATCTAGGCATTAATTGCAGATGAGTCTCACCTTGTTTGCAGTGGAAGAAAAGTAGATAGTGCACCCTTGAACAGGATATGAAATGCAGTAATTCACACAGCTTGCAGGTCTTGTTTTACTCACAATAAATACAGAGGAAAAACTTATTACTTAATGAATCGTTGGTTTAATATGACCACAATGGTTGTAATACCAAATTTTAATCAATCTCTTTCCAAGGAATTACATAAAGAAATTTAGAGACATGAAAATACAGACGAAGCACATAACTCAAACAAAATGAAAATTAGAATCTTTGTCTGCACTTGTATTAATACTCAAAAAGAGAGTTTATCTGTTACATCCGACAATAATCATCCCTCAATAGATATTGAATCTATATACTTACACAAAAACTGTCACAACCTAAAACGGTTGGACTTCTAACAATATTTGATTAAAATAACATATATTTGAATAAGACAATAGTGCGCAAAATCTGATGAGCTTTGCTGGCGTTAACCTCTGTCTCTTCATTTGATGGAAAAAATGCTTCTTCTCCTTAGTCCTTTGAACATTTGATGATTTCACGCTATAGAATATCGAACACATGTGTCCAAGTTTTAACAGTGTCTGTGGCTTGCATCGTGGTGTCTGATAGAACATCCGCATTTGGGTTTGAATCCTCGCCCGCTGCATCAGGATTTTTCCTCATTTTTCATGTCACCATAACTTCTAAGGAGACAGAGTGAAGTTACTTGTTGCAGAGAAAATTCTTGATTCTTTCAAACAGATAAAACTTGCTAATTGTAGAAGGTGAAAATGAATTTGAAATCGATGTGATTTTATTCAAAATAGATTCATCAATTTTCGTATATCTTTGCTGATGGAAAATATATTAGCATTAATGGGAAAGTCTACCTGGAAATCTATGATCTGCGTTTGAATCATTATCCTTAACTAGTCATAAATTCCATTAATAATTCGATGGTTTGCGTTCGAGAGTCTTCAATGTGACAGAGTAGGAACATCCCAAATCCCAAATCCACAAAAAGGTTAATCTCTAAAAAAATATCACTTGTAAAACTTTAATTAATCATGTTTAAGGTGGTGTGTTAACTTCAAGTGTTTTAGGGGTTCGAACTTCGGGGACTTTTAATGTATCTTGAGAGGGACTTCCTGAAACCCGAAACATGAAGCAATTAATTATCTGGTAATTTATTTTAAGTCCTAATTAACTGCATTTAACTTGGAGTGTTTCAAAAGTTCAGACTTCGGAAATTTTAGAATACCATTCAGGGGAAATGCATGAAATCCTAACTATGAAGTCATTACTTATCTTTTGATCATAATTAACTTAATTATTTAATGTTTAATACTTCGGCATTTTGATATTTTGGTGATTCATGAAATCATTCTTTGTTAAAATCTCGAAGGATCATCTCCCATAGTGATGTGACTAGGTCATGTTGACATGCCAGGAGAAGGGAGGTGCCACGTGTTACTTGGAATTGTGTGAATCCTCCAATGAAAATGTCAAGAATTGGTGCCACGTATCAACTTAGGAAAAACTAGAAAGGTACATGTGTCCTATGTCTTGTGCCTTTAAAAAGGTTTAGGAAAATTGGTGAGAAGACACCTTTAGGTTTCAGAGTTTTTATTGTTAAGACTTATCGAAACATTAGAAGCGGGAAGCTCCTAAGTGACTACTAGATATTTACCTCTTTAAAATTCAGACGGCTCCAAAAATCTGGAGGTATTAGAATCGTTCGATCAAAAAGGAAAAACTCATCAACAACGGATATTGTACGCACCTTATTATTAATCAACTAGTGAATGAATTTGATTTAAAATTAAAATGTCATTTACCAATTTTTCCCTTTCTTTGGGTAGAACTACATTTTCATGAGGTGAAAAGTATAAGGCTCAAAAGTTCATAATTGTATGTGTTCCAACATAGTCTCCATCTGGGGATCATGTCTCGCTATGAGACGTGGAAGAAAAGTAGATCGAGTACCTTTATTGGGAAAATTGAGTCATTATTTCATTTCTGGAAAACACCTTTAGGAGCTAATCATACATAGAAAAACCGAACTTCAATCGAGCCTTAGAAAACCTTTAAAACACATCTAATTTATTGATTTCAGGTTAGTCTATTTAAAAATTCCCCTTTCTTAGAAGTGAGCTTGGATTTCTTTAAGATAATCAAAATGAATTTAACCAAAATATCAAACTTCGACCGACTTCATTAGCATCAAGGTTAAATAGATGTAACAATTTATTTGGGGAATCCCTCATTGGTTTAGAATGCAAATATTATCGGAAAGAGAATTATATGTCAGAGTATGTTTTGTAGATATGTATGACATCCATATAGATATCATAGATATTTCTTGACTGTCGGCGAGCCTGTTCAATACCCCGATGAAGTGTTAAGAACCAAATATCAATATAGCATAGAAAAACCTTAGAATAAGTACTCAGCGCTCTGAAAAAGAGAGAATTTCAGATAATAAGCCTCTTTGAGGGGGAAACCTCCTTTTACCCCACATAAATGTTCAAGTACAAGATGATTCCAAATGAAAATGTCTCCTTGGTATATATAGGAGACTAGGAGGTATAATTACAACTA
>SNQJ01S0048111.1:71940-84646 GCA_010110895.2 Picea sitchensis
TGATTCCAAATGAAATTTCTCCTTGGTATATATAGGAGACTAGGAGGTATAATTACAACTAATGAAATAAATCCGACATAAATAAAATAACATTACTAATGTAATATGCCCCAATTAAGGGGTAATGAGCCAATATTAGGGCTTAACATGAAGTTATCTACTTCTCCCATTGAATTTCCTTTCACCACTTCAATTATCACTTTTGAATTTTTCTAAGATGAGGACAATCATTACATGAATTTCCTTTCATCATCTCTTCAGACCATATGGGGGAAATCAAATTATGAATTTCCTTTCACCATCTATATTTTATTTTAATATTTTGAAGTGGGGGAAATCAATCTGTATGTATCATACATGGGATGATATCTGCTTAACATTTTAACATGAAGGTCTATCACAATTTTTTTAGATATACTCTGAAACTAATTTTCTCCCAATCTTCAATACACCTTCACCTATAGGGAAGATATTACAAGGATTTTGATTTTCAGTGATCGAACTTGATTGAATTGGTCAAATTAAAATCCGATAGAAGAGATAAAGTTATTAGGATTGGCCTAGACATACTTTCTTTTAGTTAAAATCAAGGGAACATAAAGATTTTCGCCTAATCTTGTTTTGGAGATATGTTTTTAAGTTTTCAGAGACAAGGTGCAATTCTTTATTTCTATGAAGACCCAGGAAAGGTAGCAGAAATCATAAGAGAATAAAATCTCAGGGATAGGAAAAATGAAATAGAACGAGGACTCATAGGGCTAGACGAAAAAACATACCAGTCTCACACAATTTTGCTTATTGATTCTCGAACTTTCTTTCAAGACTTTTTTATTCTTATTTTCTTTTTCTTTTTATTTCATTTTTTTTTTATTCAGAGAAGGATTTAGAATTAAGATGTAATTTTTTTCTCCTCTAACCCTTGATCAGGTGATAACATTTTCATGAGTGAAACTCCTTTTACATCTGATATAATCTCCTTAAAATTTTAGTTTGAATTAGCGCGGTAGGAGTTCATACCTTAGATTTCCTTTGTATTTTCAATCAAGCATATCATTAATTTATCACATGTTTTGAGAGAAAGTGGATGTTCTGGAAAATGAGTGTTGGATTCTGATGCATCCTTATCTCTCGTATGACATTAAATATTATTCATGGGAACAAAATGGGAAATATCATGCAATTCCACAGAATAGAGACGGTATATGATACATATGTTTTTATATGTGGCTTTGATTATATCAAGTAAACATGGTTTATTTACAACGAACTATAAAATGAATTGGATAAATTACAACAGAAAGGAAAAAATGCAATTTGAAAAATGAAAACAATCGTTTATCCAAACTGATATATACAATGGGAATCTGAAATATGGCTACTACATAATTTTTTTTGTGTAACTTCCATTGATAGGAGCATCGAGAAATTTTCAATCAAGATTCTCCAGTAAGAAGGATTTTTTCCCTTCAGCAGCTGCAATTCTGAATGGTCCGAACCAAATATGGTTGAACTTGCCATGTTTCCCTGCATCTTCTTTCCTAGCGTCCCATTTCAAAACTAGATAGACAAGGAGAAACTCCCTATATTTGGATTTTTTATTGAAAAGGGCCTTCATATTATCTTGGTACTTTTAAAGTTTATAATCTACTTCGGCCCTATTTTTTTGAACTTTGATTATTTGAGTTATCCTTCTTGTAAAATCGTTTGGTTCTTCATTTGAATCTTTCCAGAGATTCATATTCACAGATATCATTCATATAATCAATATCCCATTGTAACCTATAAGAGAAGGGAATAACATACTCATCACCTGGTTCCATGAATAAAACTCCAACTCCTGCTCCTTTGTAGGATGAGGCGCCATTTAAGAACATTTTTCACATTCCTTCTCTAATATTTACATTTTTCTTTGTTATTTCTATTTTTTTATTTTCTTCTTCTACACATTCTTCAAAATCGTCATCTATAGATAATATACAATTTCCTAAGTCCTGATCAACAACATATACTGGGTAATTATTGGGGTTTTGGGGGTCACTTATAGTATACGCTAGTCTAGTTTCTTTGTACAGTCGTGTGAATTTCCCACCAAGAATTGGGATCGTAGTGTAAGTCATGTCCAATTGAGTTGATCCTCCTAATTTGGCACCCCAAGACCTAGACAGAAGCATGTCATACTTGGCAGGGACATCAACAATGACCACATCCATAAGGATACTTTTTACAAGGATATGAGCAAGATTTACTACCAAATATTTAATCATGCCTAAACACTTAACCTTTCTAGAATCAAACAAGTACAAGCCATGATAAGGTCTAGTAATTTCAAGGCCCAAATTTTCCATGGTAATTTTAGGCATTAAATTATGAGAGGCCCCAAAATCTAACATGCAATTGTGGAGTAAATGGTCATGAACAGTGAATGTAATATAGAATGGAGCAACATAATCCTTATTGTTTTCAATGTGAGTACCGAACATGACTGTAGGTCTTTCGTCTTGTATATTTATAATGTCTGCATGGAATTGAACATAAAAAAAATTGTTCCTTTAGCGATTTGCTTTTTACAAATCAGATTTTTTTCTAGCTCAACCAAAGGCATTGGGATTTTAATTTTATTAAGTTCATTTTATAAACTAAAACCTCCAATTATTCTTTCAATTTCTCTAGTTGGAATTTCTACTTCTGTATTTTCCGGTTTCCTAGTTTGTGTTGTTCTTGTTTCAACTGGCTTTGTTCAGGAAGCTTGTGTTTCAGTTGGTGGTTTAGTAACTACTGCCTCATTCATTTTACTTCGTGAAAAAATATTTTTTGGTGGAACATTCATAGAGTTTTTCTCTTTGGGCATTAAATCATACCTTTGTTGTAGTTTCTCCATTACGGAGTAGGCGAGACCTTGATATGTAGAGTCTCCCATATTATTGATGTCTGCTTCATTTTCAAGCAAGGATTTATGGTCTAAATTTTTCTCATAATCTTGCATGGTTAAGTGTGGCTCTAGATCGTCATCGCTAAGGTTATTCAGATCTTTTTATAACACCTCATAATTTTTCATTTCATCCCTTTGCATAAAATTTTCAGTTTTAAATAAGGCTTGGATATTTTGATCTTCATTTTTTACTTGTCTTTGTTGTATCTGAGGGTTAGGGTTTCTCCTGAACTAATTCCTAATGTATGGATCAGGTTTGGCTTGATCTAGTTCCATTCTAGATAAAAAAAATTATAAATATTTAATTACCTTAGCCATGTCATCCATTTTCTCTTCTGAGGATTTCCCAAATCTAGAGGTTCCAGTTTGTTCTTTGAAATTCCTAGTTTCTTTGGTTCCCATCTCAATCTTAGTTTTTAATTTCCTAGATGCCATCATGTTGGATTCAATTTATATGGCGTCGTCCTGCATTCCTGACAAAGTGGTAGTGTTGGTAGAAGGGTAGACCTAAGGTTCAACGCTTCAATAGCACACCAAAAAAACCCTAACTACCAGCCCTTTCGACAACGCCTGTGAAGCAGATAAAGTCTCACCCGAGGTAGATGCAGGGGGGGTTGTAGGACTCAAGTGTCTACAACCTAGCTGGGACACAAATATATGATTACAATACTTAACAAAGAACTTATAAATTAACATTCATAGTCTTTGACCCTTATTCACATCACAAATTCAAACCCTAATTATAAAAAAACACAATATTCATCAAGATCTAAGTGTATCTAACCATTTAGCACATAGAATCAATAGATATAGCATTCATTCATGTTATTAGGCACTAAGATACTACATCATATGCATATAACATACATAAATATCCATCACTAAGCATAAATCACATCAATAACACAAAGCAATCACAACATGGGATATATGTGGTCCACCCCCAGCGTGGGGCTATGTCCACCAACTCTTCATCTTCTTTATTATCTTCTTTCAATATTCTTACATGCACAGAGCCACAAAACCAACTCTGCATAGGACAGGAGATCTATGTGCACTCTGCCAGATCCTCCTTCCCTGATTTTGACATAGCATAGAGCCTTCTTACAATCACTTGCACTTAACTCTGCAAGTTCTCAACACATAGTATGCACAGAGCCTTCAAAACCAATCACACTTAGAAACCTTTACATATCTTGCATAAATCCAACTTAGATCTTATCGAAATCCTTCTTACATCGCCTAGCTACTTATTTATACTTTCAAAAATGGGGCCTAAGAATGGGTAAACCCATGGGACGACATCCCATACCCGTTACATAAGCCCTAAACCCAAAAATCCCACAAAAAGGGGGCGAGATCCCGCAATCTCCACTTTTCTTGGGCACTTTATTTTCGACCAACTTGTCGAAGTCCCAAAAATGGTCAAACATGACCAAGGTTCTCCAAAAATTGGTCGAGGGCCAACAGGCCCCCAAAACTCACCTTTGACTTGTCCTGAGTCACTCTGATCTGGGAAATTTTTCTTTGAAGGCCTCGAGATTTTCTCAGGCCGCCTCAACTTGTTGTTTTACCAGGGCCTCCTACTCGGCGAACTCCTAAATGATTTTCTCAGTGACAGGTCCTTCCAAGCGTTATTCCACTGTGGTGACCACTTGTTCCAGCTGTGCACCTTGTCCCTCGATCTCCTCAAAAAGTGTGCAGGCTTCGTCCAGTACTGGCTGAAGTATCTAGGTCACTTTCATGACTTTACTCTAGATGGCATGGACCTATTCTTGAACTGCACATTGTTCTTGTGACCTTTTCATCTTCTCGATCATTGACAATAGCTTCAACTGTGATTGTACTATCGTTGCTTGTTTCTTTGCTTCTTGGAGTTGTGACTCCAATGTCCTTATTTCTGGGTCCTCTGAAAGGCACTCATAGGTCTGCACACTTCAATTGTTGAGTTTCTTTCATTCTAAGGCTAATGCCTTGATTATTCTAACTGCGCTCCAGGCATTTTCTTCCCTCTAATATCACACATCCTGCGGAGTGCTCTTCACTGCTTGCAATTCTAGTTCTTCTACTCTTGCTTGGAGCTGTTGAATGGATTTAGGAAGCTTTCCCACTTGAATCTCAATTGTTTCCTCTTCCATATGTACTAGGTCCGAGACAGATCAAAGTTCTCTAGTGACTTCTTATTTAACTCCAATATTCTCTACAAGAAGCTATTCATTTTCCTTTTGGATATATTCTCTATCCTCTACAAACTTCATCTAAAGGTCATCTTTCTCTTGCTTCACAACCCAACGTTGCTCTAGTGCTTCCTCCTTTTCTTTATTCAGTGCCTCTATGGCCTTCTCTTTTTCTTCCTAGACCCGAAAAAGGTGAACCTCTATCGCATATGATAGTCTACGTAGTTGGGCAAGCTCATCTCCTACTTCTATGCCCCCTGATGACAACGATGTAGTAGACACTGTGTGGCTTGAATAAAGAGCATGTTGTACTCCTTTGATCTCTGCCTCGATCCGGTCATACATTGTCTCTTGTTTGGCTTCACTACGCTACAAAATTTCCTCAGAAGCACTTGATATAGCTGCGATGATGAGGTCAATATCATCCACCGTAAGTATAGTCTACAAGTGGGGCTTATTAGCGTGTGCCTTCTTCCGTGTTGAGGGTTTCTTTGGAGAAACCTTTCTTTTATTGGATGTCTCTGTCTCCATAAGGGGATCTTTAGGTGTTGATACTGAGAGGGGGGTGAATCAGTATCAAGTACAATTTAAAACCTTTTTCAACTTATACTTAAACCATTCAACTATATCCAATGAGAAATGAACAATATTATAAGATTTACACCAATACACCATAATACACCATGCAAAATATATGAGTAACTCTCACATTCAGATGGTCGATGGTGGAATGGAGGAGGAACTCCCTTCATGACTCATCTCAGCCATTTTATTTACATGCTCCTGGGTTGACACTTGTCACGCATGCAACTGCATGCATTACTTCAGCACGTGTTCCTTCCATTTGGAAGTTGCTTGTCTTTCCAAAAAATAACTTAGGATAAAACATAATATTCACATGTCTTTTTGAATAATTTTAAAATATTATTCCCCAAGGACTTAAGCCCCTAGGTTTAACCCCTAGGCTCCACACTTAGCCCCATTTTCCCACCTTCCAGCCCCTAATCCCTTTCCCACTCTGTGGAAGCTTAGTCCCCCATCACTCATTCATCATGGTCAGGCTGTACGTGGTGATGTTTATATTTTTATTAATAATGTGCATAGATACATGTACAAAATCAGGCTCTTGTCCTTCAACACTTAGGCTCTCTGGCCTAATAATCACATAAGCCCACCAACTTATATAAACTTGGCTCACTAGCCTATAAGACATTTTTACAACTCATTTCATAAACAAGATTTACAGCTGGGCTCGTCCTTGGGGAAATTACACTGTTGGCCCTTGATCAAGTTTTGGAGAACCTTGGTCATGTTTGACCATTTTTGGTACTTCAACAAGCTGGTCAAAGATGGAGCACCTAGGTGAAGAAAAGATCACGGGACATCGCCCCCTTTTTGCGAGCTTTTTGGGTTTAGGGCTTATGTAATGGGTATGGGATGTCGGCCCATGGGTTCACCCATGCTTAGGACCCATTTTTGAATGTATAAATAAGTAGCTAGGTGATGTAATAAGGAGTTCGATAAGATCTAAGTTGGCTTTGTGCAATATATGTAAAGGTTTCAAAGTGCGATTAGATGTGAAGGCTCTGTGCATACTATGTGTTGAGAACTTGCAGATTTAAGTGCAAGTGATTGTAAGAAGGCTCAGTGATGTGCCAAACTCGAGGAAGGAAGATATGGTGGAGTGTGTGCAGATATCCTATCCTATGTGGATTTGGTTTTGTGGCTCTGTGCATGTAATAAGATTGAAAGAAGATAATAAAGAAGAAGAAGAGTTTGTGGACGTAGCCCCATGTTGGGGGTGAACCACGTATATCCTGTTTTGTGATTTCTTTGTGTTATTGATGTGATTTATGCTTAGTTCTAGATATTTATGTATGTTAGATGCATTTGATGTAGTACCTTAGTTCCTAATAACATTAATGAATTCTAGATCTATTGATTCTATGTGCTAAATGGTTAGATACGCTTAGATCTTGTTGAGTAATACTTTGTTCTTTAATTAGGGTTTGAATATGCGATGTGAATAAGGGTCAAAGACTAATGAACGTTAATTTCTAAGTGCTCTGTTAAGTATTGTGATCACAAATCTGTGTCCCAGCTGGGTTGTAGACACTTGAGTCATATAACCCCCCCTGCATCTACCTTGGGTGAGATTTCATCTACTTCACAGGTGTTGCTGAAAGGGTCGGTATTTAGGGTTTTGTTGGTGTGTTGTTGAAGAGTTGAAACCTGGGTCTTCCCCTATGCCAACAAATGGTTCTGTTTCCAGGACCTAAAACTGTGATTGTTGGGAACTGAGGAAAAGAGAAATATCTATGCATAGATCTGTTTATGTAGTGCGCAGTACTCTACTTAACTTGTGAAGCTCTATGCTAAGAAGAAAATTTTGATCTGAAGAAAAGAGGTAAGATCTTAAATCTTTGTGCTTTGATAAAGGTAAGAGAAGTGGAAATGTTTGTCTTGAAATAATGGATCTAGGTATGTTTGATAGATTTCATCCTAGTTTGAAAACTAGGGCACAACTAGAAGAAAGAAGATTTGATATGAATAGATCTGATAGAAATAGTGAAAGATATGTTATTCCTATGTATAGAAAGAATTTTTGGACTAACAAGTGGATGTAGGATCCTAGAAATATTTTTTTTCATGTTCATCACTGTGATCCCAAAGCAAAGTACAGGAAAGGTTGGGGATCGTTTAAGAGAAAAAGAGGATTGAATCTTTGCTATAGTTGCAGAAGACCAGGACATCTTGCTAAGGAATTCCCTCGTAGAGGTCCTATTTGCCTTTGTTGTAAATCTACTGGACATTAAGTTTTAGATTTCCCTATAATTATTGCTAAAGTTGAGAAGATGAACATGAAACAAGAAAACCCTAAGGAAGGTCAATAGACTAAGAATATACTAGAGAACCAGAAAGAATTAGAGGCTATATTGTTGCAGATGAAAAAAACATTGAATGATCACAGAAGCATCAGTTTATCAGAGATCTTATAAAGAAAGAGTGCATAGAAACAAGAATAGGAGACTTTGACATAGAATGTGTATTGGATGCAGAAACACAGGTGAACATTATGCCAAAAAGTACTTGGGAAATTTTGGGAAAGCCTACTATGATTCCTTCATTAGGAGGAATATGATTGTTTAAAGGAAAGATGATAAACCTATGTCGAAGACTTACTCATGTAACTATGAGTGCTCATGGAACATCAACAGAAGAAGAATTTGAGGTCATTAATTTTGTTGAGAACAATGCTCCTTTTGAACTTTTGTTAGGAAATACTTGGATTGATAGAGATCAGATCCGAAGGAAAGAAGAAGAGGAAGCTATAGAATAGAAAAGGAAAGAATTAAAGGATTTCATGGCTAGGAGAATAGCATGCTTAATAGAAGAACAGGAGGACAAGTCAAAGATACTAAGGGCCAAAGACCTAGATGTCGAAGTTGAAAGAATGCAAGAAGGCTTAAAGAACTTATCCATGCAGAAGACAAGAGAACCTACTCCAGAAACAATAAAAGAAAAAGTATTACCCTCGAAACCTATGAAAGACCCTCAACAGTGCAAAGTTACTATGCTACAAGAAGATAAGAACAAGAATTGAAAGAGGAATCCAGAGACACAGATCACCAAAAAGAAAGAAAGAAAGATATCTCAGTAAGAAGAAAGCAAAGCTAGAAAAATTGCAGGAGGTTCCAGAGAGGACTTCGCAGAAGGAAGGCTTGCAGAACTTGAACCTCACTGGAATAGTAGAAAAACACAAACTAGCACTTCACCACGGCGAATCAATATGACCGTTGAAGGAATATTGACCATTATAATGATGCTCGAGAATGGCTAGAAACACAATTATAACCAAAAATATCACCATTGGACCGTTGGGACTGCACCATAACAGATGGAATTGTATTGATTGAGGCATTCCTGCCCATTGGAGGATTTTGTTATAACTTTATCTATTTAACCCATCAAATGTTTCACCGAGGACACTTTTGAGAACTAATTTCTTTGGTGCAGTTCTTATTGAGACCTCACCACCCATTCTTCTTACCTTGAACAGTTTTCCACCTAACCGAGACATTTGATCATGAGCATGTATGTCGAGCGAACTTAGTGCAGTAGAGAAATCCATCGAATATATTTTGATTGACCTCATGGTGGAGAAGGTCATGTCCATAGGAGCATAGACCTCATCAAAGAGAGGATTGAAATCATCCCCATCGACTGCACATCGATCTGGGCCATCCCAAACTGCGATAGAGAAACAGAGAACGCATTGCGATGACTTGGAAAACATGAAGCTCATCCCATCAGTCCTGCCCGACTATATCTCACCTCTAGCTAGCGCGGTTAGTTATGACAACATCCCAAGGGACTTCTACTATAAATGGCTCACTGCGTACCTCCCGAAGGGGATATGCACAGTTGGAGCGCAGTTAGGACAGATTATGATGCTAAATATCAGTGATTTCAACTTGGGAGACCGCAATAATTATGGAATGCTAGCACCACATAAGTACTTGACAAAGACAATGAGGAAGAATACATACATGAATAGGGTGAAGTAACACTTCCTAATGTTGGAAGATTGGTTGTTTTCATTGATGCCAACCCTAGTCATGGGTTTTGGACCGCAAGATTGATAAAGGTATTTGGACATGAAGGACAATGCACATACATATATAACACCCATGAATGGATAGTATACATCATGTTTTTTCCAGTGGTATGTGTCATGTCACATGGATTCTCATGGTTGAGGAGAAATGAATTTTTGAAGATGACAAAGTGAATTGAAGAATGAAGTACATGTAGGCCCTGAAGATAATTAAAGAAAAGAATTACAAAATAAGAAATTGTTAGGTTGGCCCTAATGTTACAATGAAGTGACATAAATGGTATAAATAAATATCATTAGACATTCATTTTGATACAAGTCAAATTTTAGAGGAAATAAGAAGTAAAGAAGGATGGATTTCAATGGAGGATGAAGTCTTTTGGTGATGTGTTCTAAGGTATGTTATTTTCAAGTCATATTACCATTTTTGCTATAAATTTTTTTATAGAACGATTCAGATGGTGAAATCGCTATGGTATTGAGAAGACATATCAAGGTACCTTTGGTAAAAATTTCAGCTCTTGATTCTCTATAATTATGGAGATACACTCTGTGGAAGATAGGGTTTGTGACCAGTCCTGAAGCTAGTCAATAAATAGGTGTTCCAGATACAATAGTCGTAACTTATTCATAGAGAATCCAAATGAAGTGGGAAAAATTTCATTGGAAATAGTACGGATTTTAGTTTCGTGTGTTCAAGTTTCAGAATCTGATGTTAATTATTGAGTGTGGGGCATTCTGTGCAAATTTACTCTCCTGAATAGACCAGAATTGAATAAAGTCTACCATTCTTTCTATAACCTCTTTTTGGGGAGGATTCAAGGAGTGAAACTTGGAGGAGTTTCAAAGAATACATTGAGTAATATTATCTATAGGATCAGAGTACTCCAAGAATTGAAGAATTGCAGAAATTGAAGAAGTCTCAGGAAGCATTATCAGTTTCTATGTGATGATTGGTTGATGGTGATGATTTAATGTAAAGTTTTATTATCTCTCATATACTCTTGGGTGGAAGGAAGGGGAAAGGATGGATATTTAAACTCTCTCTTAATATTGGAGGATTGTATATTTCTCTTAGAGGTTTATCCCTCCCTTTACATTTGGAAGTTGTAGCTACCTTTGGAAGTCATTACTTCCCTTGAACAATAACTATTGATTATTTCTCATATATTGTGCATGGTGTATTATGGTGTATTGGTGTAACTCTTATACTATGTGCATGGTGTATTATGGTGTATTGGTGTAACTCTTATACTATTGTTCTCATTGGATATATGAATGGTTTAATTATAAGCTGAAAAAAGGCTTTAAATTTTACTTGATATCATCTGCACCCCTCGATTACCAATTGCATCGAGCTAAGCATCTTTAGTACAGTTTAACCATTGTAAGGAAGATTCTAATAAGAAATAGAAGACAAAATTCCAAATGGGATTCCACCATTTGATGGAAGAAATTTTTAATACAGGAGTAATAGAATGGAAAATTACTTGAAATCTCTTGGGGAAAATGTTTGGTTCTCATTTGCTTCAGGATACAATGCTTTGAAGAAACCAAAGACTGCAGCTTAGAAGGAAGCAAAAAGGAACAACAAATTGGCAATAGATACCATCTTGGATGGATTGACAGATTTAGTGAAATCCAAGGTGGTATCGTGTGCATCATCAAAAGAGCTTTGGGACAAGCTACAAGACCTTTATGTAAGGGAAGATGTAGAAGAAGAAGAAGAAGAAGAATTTGAAGAAAATTACAACATCTCAGATTTCAAAGAAGAAAATAGAGGTCAGTTCTTTTTCTTTAATTGGGAAGGAGTAGGTCATGTTGAATTTGAATGTTCTCATCCAAGGATTGAAAAAAATAACACTGAAGAAGAAAATTCCAATGAAGAAGAAGAAAATCATGAAGAAAAAATTATTCAACAAGAAGATGAGAATATTAAAAAATTGAATCATGTTGAAATTTAAAATAGCAAGCTCAAAGACACGCAAAGGAAACTAAGAAGTGAATTGGGTAGTTGTGAAAAGACAGTTGTAATCTTGAAGAAACAGTTAGAAGACTTTGAGAAACTAAGAGAAGACACCATTTCCTTGAAAACTCTACTCGAAGAAGAAAGAAGAATAGGAGAAGTAAGGAATGTCCAAATGATAAAGAAAGAAGAATATTGTGAGAAACTTGAATAAGAAGTTGTCTCATTGAGGAAGAGATTAAGAAAATCTCAAGTGCCAAAATACTTAACACATCTTGGATGCATGGGTGAAACTTCATACAAAGAAGATGCAAATACGAACAAGAAGGTTGAAGAAAGAGCTACACAGATAGTTGATGAGAAGTGGACCAGGATACCAGAAAGAAGGAATGATTACAAAAGAGATGAATATCCAAGAAGACCTCCTACCTTAAGGAATCAAAGAAGCTTCAATCAGTATGAAGGAAACTAAAGAAGAATAGATCATGAACCTAGATGGACTACATCACAAAGAATCCCACTTACTCTAAGGTATCAAAATTTCTTTCTTGGTCATTGTTATACTTGTGGAAATTTTGGACACAAGGAAATCAATTGTAGAATCAATGAAAGGAATAACTATGCAAGCTACATGAATGGTGAAAATAGTAGATATGGAAATGTTCGTAGACCTATCAACATAAATTGTAATCCATTTGACCCATTAATGGATCAAAATTTTGTATGTTACAAGTACAATAATCTTGTTCATAAAGCACGAGATTGAATATATATGAATGAAGATGTCCCTCTGCCAACCACAGTATGGAGAAGGAAAGAGATTCCAAACAATGAATATTGTCGAATAGCATTGATCACTGAAGAATGTAAAGAAGACGATGAATAGTACATAGACAATGGATGTTCTTCACACATGACCGGGGATCAAGACAAATTCATCATCTTGAAGAGAAAGGGTGGAAATGTTGCATTTGGAGATGACTCATCTGCCAAAATACTTGGAGAAGGTGTAGTAG
>SNQJ01S0048112.1:0-15928 GCA_010110895.2 Picea sitchensis
TTATGACTTGTCATTGAGGAGAAGAGGTGCATCTCAGGAGAGATAGTTCAGTGTATTCCAGGAGGAAGACACCAGTTGGCTGATTTTGGTGTTGAAAGACACACCCTAGTCACCGGGAAGATCATCCAGGTCTTCCATCATTCCTCAGTGCTCCCATATTCTGGCGTTTCCTAGACTAGCCAAGTCAGGAACATTACATGAGGCGCTAGGTCATGGCCATGGGTTACATTGAGGGTGAAGCCAAAATAAAAAAGAGGCTAGCCTCTGAGCCTTGGGAAGCAAGCACGTGGTTGTCCCTTGTGCTCGAAGTGTCGGCCACCCACCATGCAGGAAGGCAATTAATGAAAATTGAGCAGGTAGACAAAACCTCAGCTCAAGCCATGAATGTAAGGCATGGAGGTTCTGGCAGGCAGTCTGCCCAAGATCGTCCTGTGTGCAGGTTTTCCTAAAAGAGCCATGCCAATATAATGTCCTTATCTGACCATAGGATCCTTCACACGCTAAGTTGGACTTTAATGTCTCATCCACCCTCCTATTGCTAAGGGGGTGTATTTCTCTGAGTATATATACTCAGTTTTTGTATTTTTGTAAGGATCGATGGTAGAGAAAAGCTCCCAATTGTAAAACTTTAACAAAGCCTCTGGTTCTCTGGTTATAGATTGACATTTTGAGACTTCCTGTTTAATGACAGCCAACCTCCTCCTTTCCTTTTTCCTCTAAATCTTAAAGCATGGGCACGGATGATCCAGTCGAGTGTTGCAATAACTATATGATGCATGTTTGATTATATTAGTTCTGCAACATTTTAATTTTACTTTGAAGTTTATTGGGTCTGAGAGGATCTCATATCTGATAATTTTCCCCCTTTAAAGGCCTGCTGGAAGATCGGATGTCCAGAGAAGACTCTATTTCCCTTTTCTTTCCCTCCACTTACTCACCACTATGCAAACATTACTAGCTTAAGTTAGATCAAGACCTCTCATGTCTTTGCCGTTCCAACCCAGTTTTATGAGTTAAATGATATTGTTCTAAGTTTACCTCCATTCGATCACCCTTTATAAACAAGTAGTGACATAAACTGATGGGATTCAGGCTTACTCCTGCTGCAATCTAGGAGTGACTTCTGACACCAACATTTATGGCATCATTGCTAGGGACGAAGTTGAAAATTTTCCCTGGGATTGAATGACATTGAGCCTATGATTTTGAAGGTGCATCAGGCATCAGAGCCCTTGAATATTTCTATTGTGCACCTGGTGACTCCACTATGGAAAATCCATTGTTTCCACTTCACTGTTTCAGCTGTGGCTACTTTAGCACGCCTGAAAGCTAACCCAGAGGAGCTTTCTCAAGAAGGTTTCAATAGCTGCTTTCTCAGCCTGAGAAGTTTCCTGGGAGGACACAACGTTAAGATTTGGCCTTTGATGGTGAACAAAGACCAGACACATTCAAAGATGTGAATATTTCACCTTGTGGTTCCATGATTCAAGGATCGATTGGCGACTCTACTAGTTCGAAATGGAAAAAATCCTAGCTCGGAGGTTTTCTCCTTTTAATTGTTCTGCTATTCTTGTTTTTCCCAATGTTGTCCCTTCTCCGAATGAATGGCATGATTATTTTCCTGTATTTAGGGAGCATGTAGAGGACAACCTTGCTCGGCATCTCGAAGAATTTCATGAACTCATGAATCAATGGAATATACATCAGGAGGATGTGTTAATGAAAATGTTCATGTCCGTTAGTAGGGGATGCTCGTAAATGGTATCATTCTTTACCCCCTACTAGCATTTATTCACTCGTAGAATTTCATGTAGCTTTCACCGCCCATTTTCAGAAGCTTTATCCCTATGAGTTAATTTTTCATAACTGTTGTGAGGGATACAACAACTGTATACAAGATAGAGATGCTTCTTACATAGGCTGTGAGGATGATCCTAATGACTTGGATCAGAAATCAGTCATTTTTCATCCCCATTCATCTGCATCAGAGTAAGGTTATGAGAGTGAAGGTTTCAAGGAGATAGAAGATGCTTGGGGCGGAGTTATGAAACTGATAAAATCTCTCACTACCAAACTAGACAGGTGGGAAGTTGAATGATGTGCAGAGGATTTTCCATCCCTTGAAGCAGATTCTTTTGGTATCTCTATTGAGGACGATGATGAAGACTTCATAAATGTAGAGGCCTCGCACTCTACTCCTAATGTGCATTATGTTTCAACCTTGGATTATTATTCATATGAGAAGAAACAAAGTCCTGCATCACAATTTGTTGATCAGAGCAGCTAGCCTCTGTATGACAACTACGAATCAAATTCTACGATGGATATTTTGGATTTCCAAGAACAGACCACAGAGCCTTATCCTCTGTTCACTAAAGAAAAGTATCATGAGGGAATCAGCCATCCCAGTCCTTCAGAAGACACTGAGCAGCATGAGGAAGAGCAGAGCTTTTCCATGGGTCATGTTTATGACCATTATGAATCTGACCCGTGGGAGAGCTAAGAAGAAGAAAAAGAAGAACCAGAGGACCAGTTTGCCTTATGTCTAGAGCCAGTCAGCGAGCAGCCACTGCCTGAGATCAGTCATCCTACATCAGTTGTCCACCCACCTGTGCTTACCAGATATATTCAACCACGCGTGAACAACTGTGTAGCAGAGAAGGATTCTTCTCACCAATTTTATGGAGCTTTTCGTTGTTCCTATGAGCCTGTGGAGGAATACATGGAGTTGTATTTCCTTCACAATTTGAAGCCACCCTATTTCATCTCAACTTTAGCCTGTAAGGAGGAGTTGAAGAGCGTAATCATTCTGCTGTCACAGTTACACCATCTGTTTTTGATCATCGACAGAAGGAAGGAGCTTCTATTCAGGAAGTTGCTTGATTGGCTATGGTGGAAGTTTGCTTTCACCTAGCCCCGTGTAAAGGAATTTATTATTTTAGGACCATACATAAATAATCTCCTTGGATCATGTGTGTTTATTTTTTATTTTACTTATAGGAATGTATTTTTAAGTAGGGTGTTTTGAGATCGACTCCATAGCCCAACAAAAGGCAACTGGAACTGTAGAAGGAGTTCTTAGAGCATCACGGGGATGACTCTATCCCCCATGGAGCCTAATGTTAGCACCAATTCTTGCAAGCGGGGTGTTTCTCTCCGATTTCAGGCCCTTGGTGTAAAATGTGAAGAAATGGGTTTTAAAAACCCATCAAATGCATTTTATTTAAAGGCTGCATTCATGAGCATCAAGCACAACACACAGAAGAAGTCCATTTCAGGCTTAAAATCAAGGGAGCCAGCATTTTTGTTTTCAGCGATGAGGATCCATCAATGGAGCAGATCAACGGTCATTGGGTAAGCCAGAGCCATGGAGTTGCACGATGTTTAGCACATGGGCTCATCCCTTAGTGCCAAATTCATGAGATGATCATGGTCATCCGATCCAGTCGGGACATGTGGCACCTGATTAAGTCTGGTCGCCATCTCAGCTATCACGACTTTGAAATACAAGGGTCAACTCCCTCCCATCCACGATACATGAGATGTGAAGGTGCCTTTGGGTGAGGGCCCATGGTCATAGCACAGGGTCGTATGGAAAGGCAGTTGGAGGAAGAGGAGAGAGAAATCCTAGAAGGAGAATCTCTAAAAGGATCAGGACCATTAGTCTTGAAGGACGTGTGGCTCAAGATTGAGACTGGTCACTATTTCGCCTATCATGACTTTGAAATATAAGGGTTGACTCCCTCCCATCCACGATACGTGAGATGCGAAGGCTCCTTTGGGTCCAGGCCCATAGTCATAGCACGGGATTGTATGGAGTGGGGACAAAGCAGATGAGGGGCGCAGAGCCAATTTGTTCAAGGGAATATGGATCATGTCCATTGATTTTGAAGCCATATCCAATCGCCGATATGTTTGGCCATTTCGTAGTTTTAGTCACCAAGGATCTTGAACACTAGAATGGTGGAATATCCCGAAAGGAGAAGTGTCGAAGCACCTCTTGAGCGAGGCGCCAGGTCATGACCATGGGTTACATTGAGGGCAAAGCCAAAATAAAAAGGAGGGTAGCCTCTGAGCCCTAGGAAGCAAGCACGTGGTCATCCCTTCTGCTCGAAGTCTTGGCCACCCGCAGGGGAGGAAGGCAATTAATGAAAATTGACGAGGTAGATCAAACCTCAACTCAAGCCATCAATGTAAGGCATGGAGGTTTTGGTAGGCAGTCTGCCCAAGATCATCCTGTGTGAAGGTTTTCCTAAAAGAGCCATGCTGATCTGATGTCCTCATATGACTAGAGGAGCCTAAACATGTTAAGTTGGACTTTAATGTCTCATCTACCCTCCTACTGCCAAGGGGGCGTATTGCTCTGAGTATATATACTCAGTTTTGTATTTTTGTAAGGATCGATGGTAGAGAAAAGCTCCCAATTGTAAAACTTTAACAAAGCCTTTGGTTCTCTGGTTATAGACTGACATTTTGAGACTTCCTGTTTAATGAAAGCCAACCTCCTCCTTTCCTTTTTCCTCTAAATCTTAAATCCCAGGCACGGATGATCCAGTCGGGTGTTGTAATAACTATATGATGCATGTTTGATTATATTAGTTCTACAACATTTTAAGTTTACTTTGAAGTTTCTCAGGTCTAAGAGGATCTCATATCTAAGAATTTTCCTCCTTTAAAGGCCTGCCGGAAGACCGGATGTCCAGAGCAGACTCTATTTCCCTTTTCTTTCCCTCCACTTATTCACCACTATGAAAAAATTACTGGCTTAAGTTAGATCAAGACCTCGCATGTCTTTGTTGTTCCAACCCAATTTTCTGAGTTAAACGATATTGTTCTGAGTTTACCTCCATTCTATCACCCTTTATAAACAAATAGTGACATAAACTGATGGGCTTCAGGCTTACTCCTGCTGCAATCCAAGAGTGACTTTTGATGCCAACATTTCTGGCGTCGTTGTCGGGGACGAAGTTGAAAATTTTCCCTGGGATTGAACGACATTGAGCCTCTGATTCTGAAGGTGCATCAGGCATTAGAGCCCTTGAATATTTCTACTATGCACCTGGTGACTCCACTATGGAAAATCCACTGTTTCCACTTCACTGTTTTGGCTGTGGCTACTTTAGTACGCCTGAAAGATGACCCAAAGGAGCTTTCTCGAGAAGGTTTCAACAACTGCTTTCTCAGCCTGAGAAGTTTCTTAGGAGGACACAACGTTAAGATTTGGCCTTTGATGGTGAACAAAGACCAGACACATTCAAATCTGTGAATATTTCACCTGGCGACTCCATGATTCAAGGATTGATTGGCAACTCTGCTAGTTCAAAATGGAAAAAATCCTAGCTTGGAGGTTTTTTCCTTTTAATTTTTCTGCTATTCCTAGTTTTCCCAATGTTGTCCCTTCTCTGAATGAATGGCATGATTATTTTCCTATATTTAGGGAGCATGTAGAGGACAACCCTGCTCAGCATCTTGAATAATTTCATGAACTCATGCATCAATGGGAGATACATCAGGAGGATGTGTTAATGAAAATGTTCATGTCCTCATTAGTAGGGGATGCTCATAAATGGTATCATTCTTTACCCCTTTCTAGCATTTCTTCACTCGTAGAATTTCATGCATCTTTCACTGCCCATTGTCAGAAGGTTTATTCCTCTAAGTTAATTTTCCATAATTGTTGTGAGGGATACAACAACTGTATACAACATAGAGCTACTTCTTACGTAGGCTGTGAGGATGATTCTGATGACTTGGATCAGAAATCAGTCCTTTCTCATTCCCATTTGTCTACATCATAGGAAGGTTATGAGAGTGAATGTTGTGAGGAGGGAGAAGATGCTTGGGGCAGAGTTATGAAACTAATAAAATCTCTCACTACCAGACTAGACAGGTGGGAAGTTGAACGATGTGTAGAGGATTTTTCATCCCTTGAAGTAGATTCTCTTGGCATCTCTACTGAGGACGATGATGAAGAATTCATAAATGTAGAGGCCTCGCACTCTGCTCCTAATGTGCATGTTGTTTCAGCCTTTGATGAGTATTCGTATGAGGAGCAGCAACGTCCTACATCAACATTTTCCAACCTATGTATGACAACTACGAATCAAATTCTGAGCTGGATACGTTGGATTTCCAAGAACAAACTACAGAGCCTTATCCTCTGTTCACTATAGAAAAGTATCATGAGGGAATCAGCCATCCCAGTCCTTTAGAAGACGTTGAGTAGCACGAGGAAGAGCATAGCTTTTCCATGGGTCCTGTTTATAACCATTATGAATCTGACCCTTGGGAGAGCCAAGAAGAAGAACCAGAAGAACCAGAGGTGTAGCAAGAGGAGAAGTTTGCCTTATGTCTAGAGCCAGTCAGCGAGTAGCCACCACCTAAGATCAGTCAGCCTACGTCAGTTGTCCACCCACCTGTGCTTACCAGAGATATTCAGCCATGCATGAACAACTGTGTAGCAGAGGAGGCTTCTTGTCACCAATTTTCTGGAGATTTCTGCTGGTCCTATAAGCCCATGGAGGAATACATGGAGTTGTATTTCCTCCACTATTTGGAGCCACCCTATTTCATCTCAACTTTAGCCTATAAGGAGGATTTGAAGAGCATAATTGTTCTTCTTCCATGGTTACACTATCTATTTGTGATCATCGACAGATGGAAGGAACTTCTTTTCAACAAGTTGCTTGATTGGCTATGGTGGCAGTTTTCTTTCACCTAGCCCCATGTAAAGGAATTTAATAGTTTAGGACCGTACATAAATAAGCTCCTTGGAGCATGTCTATTTATTTTTTATTTTACTTATAGGCATGTATTTTTAAGCATGGTGTTTTGAGCTCGACTCCATAGCCCAACAAAAGGAAACTGGAACTACAGAAGGAGTTCTTAGAGCATCACGGGGATGACTCTATCCCCCATGGAGCCTACTTGCAAGCGGGTTGTTTCTCTCTGATTTCATACCCTTAGTGTAAAATGAAAAGAAATGGGTTTTAAAAACCCATCAAATGTGTTTTATTCAAAGGTTGCATTCATGAGCGTCAAGCACAACACACAAAAGAAGTCCATTTTGGGCTTAAAATCAAGCGAGCGGGCATTTTTGTTTTCAGCGGCGAGGATCCATTGATGGATCAGAACAACAGTCATCGGGTAAGCCAGAGCCATAGAGTTGCATGAGGTTTAGCACATGGGCTCATCCCTTAGGGTCAAAGTCACGATATGATCATGGTCGTCCGATCCAGTCAGGACACGTGGTGCCTGATTAAGTCTAGTCTCCATCTCGGCTATCATGACTTTGAAATAAAAGGGTTGACTCCCTCCCATCCATGATATGCGATATGCGAAGGTGCCTTTGGGTGCAGGCCCACGGTCATAGCATAGGGTCATATGGAAAGGTGGCTGGAGGAAAAGGAACGAGAACTCCCAGAAGGAGAATCCTCGAAAGGATCACGACCATTAGTCTTGAAGGACGTGTGGTGCATGATTGAGTCTGGTCGCTATTTCGCCTATCGTGACTTTGAAATACAAGGGTCAACTCCCTCCCATCCACGATACATGATATGTGAAGGCGCCTTTGGATGCAGACCCATGGTTATAACACAGGGTCGTATGGAGTGGGGACAAAGCAGATGAGGGGCACGGAGCCAATGTGTTCAAGGGAAGATGGATCGTGTCTGTTGATTTTGAATCCAGATCCAACTACCGATATGGAGGGTCGTTTCATAGTTTTAGTCACCAAGGATCCTGGACGCTAGAATGGTGGAATATCCCGAAAGGAGAAGTGTCGAAGCGCCTATGGAGTGAGGCACCAGGTCATGGCCATGGGTTACATTGAGGGCGGAGCCAAAATAAAAAGGAGGCTAGCCTCTGAGCCCTGGGAAGCAAGCACGTGGCCGTCCCTTGTGATCGAAGTCTCGACCACCCACCGTGGAGGAAGGAAATTAATGAAAATTGAGCAGGTAGCTGAAACCTCATCTCAAGCCATCAATGTAAGGCATGGAGGTTTTGGCAGGTAGTCTGCCCAAGATCGTTTTATGTGCAGGTTTTCCTACAAGATCCATGTTGATCTAATGTCCTCGTCTGACCAGAGGATACTGCACATGCTAAGTTGGACTTTAATGTCTCAGCTACCCTCCTATTTCCATGGGGGTGTATTTCTCTGAGTATATATACTCAGTTTTTATATTTTTGTAAGGATCGATGGTAGAGCAAAGCTCCCAATTGTAAAACTTTAACAAAGCCTCTGGTTCTCTAGTTATAGACTGACATTTTGAGACTTCCTGTTTAATGACAACCAGCCTCCTCCTTTCCTTTTTCCTCTGAATCTTAAAGCCCGGGCACGGATGATCGAGTTGAGTGAACTGTAATAATTATATGATGCATGTTTGATTATATTAGTTCTGCAACATTTTAAGTTTACTTTGAAGTTTCTCGAGTCTGAGAGGATCTCATATCTGAGACTTTTCCCCCTTTAAAGGCCTACTGGAAGACCGGATGTCCAGAGCAGACTCTATTTCCCTTTTCTTTCCATCCACTTACTCACCACTATGCAAAAATTATTGGATTAAGTTAGATCAAGACCTCGCATGTCTTTACTGTTCCAACCCATTTTTCTGAGTTAAACGATATTGTTCTGAGTTTACCTCCATTTGATCTCCCTTTATAAACAAATAGTGACATAAACTGATGGGCTTCAGGCTTACTCCTGCTACAATCCAGGAGTGACTTCTGACGCCAACAGTGTGGGTTGCACTAAATTCATCTCAGACATCTGAGTAGGGACTACAATAGTTGAGCACTAGTACTAGAAACTAGCAGGTGTGACTTAATGAACATTTGACCCATTTGATCAACTAACTGGTTTTCAGAGGCATGTGAAATAGAGCCAACAAAACCATCAACATGGGGTCCTAGGAATGACCAAGAAACATTTGGGATGATGTCATAAAGTGTACCCAACTAAGAATAGATCAAGTGCAAGTGTTGGGAATGCAAAATGGCCTACTCCTCAGTGGCCACTCCGAGCATAGCTACATCTCTGGAAATGGGTGGTAGGAAGGACTTGGTGAACCACTCCATAAGGATTTTATCTAGAATTTGATTCTTAATCATTATACATCTCCATCAACACTCATGTATATGATCAGAAATGTGAGTGGAATTATCTTGACACAGTAAAGTCAAGATCTTTGTTCCTATCTCATACCGAATGGGAATGGTAATTCGTTCAGAATTCCATTGCCATGTCATTGAATCTTTTAAAGGAGCTTCCTTTTAATTCAATGTACCATTTGGCAACATCTCTAATTAGGGATCTATAGAAAATATGCAGCCTCACACTATGATCCATCAGCCAGTTGGATGAACACCATAAGTGGTATGTCATGATGTGTGAGGAGGGATCCTCTCTTGGATTTCTATCAAACTTTAGGATATCATATGGAAACTTGGAATCAATTTTCAGCCACGACGGGCCATGGGAAATAGGTTCATTTTTTAACCATGAGAAATCTGTTAAATCTAACATTGCAAGGAAAGGAAACAATGAAAATGAATACTAGGAGGGAGGTGAAGTTTTTGTTGTCCCATATGGACCTTGTGGTCCCCCTACATTGGTACCACTAGAGGGTTGGGGATATCCTAAAGAGTGATTTCCCATTGGGATGGTGGCACCTCCAGGAGAATGACTACTCCCACAACCAAAGATACCCCTAGGGGGGTTTCCCCTGGTGGTAAATGTGGACCCTCCAGGAAAAATATTGCCAAAGTTAGTCCCAGGGAAGAAATCCCCATGATTTGAGGTGTTAATGAAAGTAAAACTGCCCCATGGTGAACATTTTACCCCAAGGAATGTGCCCCTAGGGAAGGGTGTGCTTACCCAACGAAATTTAAAACCTTATGATGTACTACTTCCCCCAACTTGACCAGGGATATCCCCAAAACCACTAGGGATGTTCCATTTGAAAGGTGAACTATCACCTCATGATATCAGGATGCTCATAGGAATGGGGGAGGTGGAAGGAATTCCACCCCCCATATTGAAATCAAGGCTCAACCCCCACCAGAAGAAGATCCAAAGGTGGGCATCAGGATAGACATGATGGGTGTATAAATTCTAGGTAAACTAACATATGCAAAGGATTACATGGTCAGTGTCCCCTAAATCTAGGGACCTATAGAAAATGGTATAGATGGTGTAGGTCCAATGGAGCTAAGGGGTGGTAATGTGGATATCATTGGAATGCCCCCTAGGGGATTTTCCCTAGTCCCACTTGATTATGGGCTCATAGGCTCAGTGACACTAGATGAAACACTTGGCATTGACATGGTGGGAGAATGACTAAACAAAGAGACATGATCACTACAAATTTCCCTTACTTGGACAAGTATAGGGGTTTCTGACTCAATCAAACGACGATTGAAATTTTTTGGAGGATGTTCGTCGACCATGTCTACTTCAATGAAACCAATCTCATCAAAACAAAGTTGAGACCCTTTAAATTCTTTGTCTCCTATCTCATGTCACTTTAGAGGAGGTTACACCTTCATGATTGGCTCAAGTCCTCATAGTTGATGGGACCAATGTGGTAATTTGTCCATGGTGAATGTAATAAGTGAAAATCAAAACACAATTCAACCTAAGGATGACCTAGACTCAGACTCAAAGAGCACACCCCTAATAAAATATAGGATAACAACAAGAAAACCAATTGTCTCGAGGGCCTTCATAAAACCAACCCTATGGGGGATATGAATTCGCCACAAGATTGGCTAGTAAAGGTACGAGGAGAAGTTACAATAATCTACACGAAACAAACATGATTTTTCCAAGTACCCTTTATTAATCTAAGCACTCCCCAGGGGAACTAAGTCCATGAATGAATGTTTTCCTAAAGTACTACATACATGTCCCACCTGTACTCACCTCTGTAGCTCCCTAGGAAAGGTCACTAAGGCTACCACCTAAAAATAAATGGTCGGGCGAATAGTCAAAGGTATGACTCCACGTAGGAGAAGGGTAACAAATCCCAAATATCTGAAGGTATTAACCAAATAAATTCCTATATATGTAGAAATAAAAGTGGTACCACAAACACTAAAACAAGCAGAGAGCAGTAATCTCCCTATTTTCCCCAATGCGACCTCATGCTTAGCTCCTGTGTTAGAGGGGCCTCTTGACATACTGGTTGCAAGAATGGTTTTAACACTCTTTAATGACTCCTAAGTTTCATTTTGTGGCTTTGCAGAGTTTCCTCTCCAATCCTAATCCAAGGCCCTAAGCCTAACTAGTGTTGGTTCACTATAAAAAGAAAAATATCTAATTGATTTTAGATTATGCTTCTTTTTAACTTTGTTTATTAATTTCAAGGGTGGTGGATGAAACTTTAATGATGTTTTGACTCTTGAACCTGTTGGACACACCTACCACACTTAGAGGGGGGGGGTGAATGAGTGTGGGGATCCTTTTCCCAAAACCTTCCCCTTACACCAAAACTCATTAGTTAGCCTTCAACATTTACTCAATACCCATTGTTGTCATTAATAATCAGTTTGATGTGAATACATATCAGCAACATATATCAACAATATATCATCAACAAATCATCTCCACAAGGAACACAAAGAACACAAGATGTATGTACAATTTTCTTTTTATTATGGACTTCAATCCGGGGGTTTTCAGCAACAACTGAATAGAGTACAACTCTACAAGAGCACCAGCTCTATATGCAAGACTCAGCTTACATTATCAGCATCAATTGAGATGAGGCAACAATCCTCAACAAATATCAATCTGTACCATAAACAAGTGCATCAACCATGCACCAACCTGTGCCAAACAACCTGTAATCAACCTGTACCATAAACAAGTGCATCCAACCATGTACCAAGTATATACCAATCATGTGTCAAATCCTCATCAACAATGACTCATCAATATGTACCGACATCATCTACTATACACCTCATGTATGTGCCAACTCATCAACTGCTTGTCTCAACCATGACTAGTTTTGGATTAGTCAACAACCCTAACTTGAAATAATCATAACTTTGTACCTGTAATGAATAAATATCTCAAACTGATACATAATGTTCTTAAGATTGTTTAATGCAATTTATCCAGGTTTCACTACTTGGAACCTCTTAGAAAAGGATTTATAGCAAAAATGGCATACCTTGTTGAATTCTGGCTTATTCTAGAGAGAGACCTTGTAGAGCGTGCCCCACACGGAATATTTGTTGAATAGATATGAAACTTAGAAAGCATCATGAAAAGAATTTATCCTCCCTTCAATTCTGACCCTCTTTTCTTCACCTTCCTTCTGAAATTTGGCTTAGATATCCTTGGTTACCTCAGTCACCTATATATCTTCAATATGCTCAAGTGTTCCACACCAAAAATGCATAAGAAGCTCTCACAGGAAGCTCTCCATCAATACTCCAAAATATATTCTCACAAGAAGCTCTCCATTGATCCACAAAAAGGATGATCTACAAGAGACCATTGTTATCTTATTTATACTTTCATCCTCTAGTTCACTTAACCCATTTTTAGGTTACTTAACCCATTTCTAGGTCACTTAACCTATTTTCCTTATTTTAGGGTTAACCACTTTCCATAAATATAATGTTCTCCAATACTTTATCATTTAAATATTCCTTCTTGATTTTGTCACTCCTCTTTATTAAATAATCCATCTTGACTTTGTCACCTTACTTTATCATTTAAATAATGATTTCTTATTTTAGGTCACTTAACCCATTTCTAGGTCACTTAACCTATTTTCCTTATTTTTAGGGTTAACCACTTTCCATAAATAGAAAGTTCTCCAATACTTTATCATTTAAATATTCCTTCTTGATTTTTTCACTTACTTTATCATTTCTTGATTTTGTGACTTCTCTTTATTATTTAAATAATCCACCTTGACTTTGTCACTTTACTTTATCATTTAAATAATGATTTCTTCTTTTAGGTCACTTTGACTTCTGACCTTGGGGGCTTCAAGCCTTCATGTGAAGTCCTTCATCTTCATAAGGACATAATCTCAAATAGCGAGGAGTTATGTGACATTCCATACCACTAGGAATGGCGTGACAAGAACTATCCATCTAGGATAGTTTCTGTATAATTTCCTTGATCTTCATCTCATTATTCCACATACAAGCATAGGTCCTCAAACCATTCTTTGGATTAAATCAATGCATGGCGTCTTTTAAGTGAGGGATTTCACCCTTAAAGGGGACCAATTTGGATTTCATCCATTTATGCACCTTATCAATCATGACAAAATAATAGTAGAGAGCATGGGTTCTCCAACCATTCTTCTAGGATAAATCAATCCTAAAATGTCTTCCCGTGAGGGCTTCACCATAGGGGCCACTTTGGGTTCATCCATTTGTGCACCTTATCAATCATGATAAAAAATGATTTCTTCTTTTAGGTCACTTTGACTTCTTTGACCTTGGGGGCTTCAAGCCTTCATGTGGGGGTCCTTCATCTTCATAAGGACATAAATCTCAAACCATGAGGAGTTATGTGACATTCCACATACCACCGGAAATGGCGTGACAAGAACTATCCATCTAGGATAGTTTCACCAACAATTTCCTTGATCTTCATCTCATTATTCCACATACAAGCATGGGTCCTCCAACCATTCTTCTAGGATAAATCAATCTGCAAAGCGTCTTTTCGTGAGGGATTTCACCATAAGGGGACCAATTTGGATTTCATCCATTTATGCACCTTATCAATCATGACAAAATAATAATGAGAGCATGGGTTCTCCAACCATTCTTCTAGGATAAATCAATCCACAAAATGTCTTCCCGTGAGGGCTTTCACCATAAGGGGGCCACTTTGGAGTTCATCCATTTGTGCACCTTATCAATCATGATAAAACAATAATGGATCATCTATACATTTTTCCAACAATGCATCATATACCAATGAAACCACATCGATCCATGTTCATCATGTATCAATGACAACTCATTGATCCATCTTCATCTATGCAATCTCATCAAGGTCAATACATATTACATTACATCAATCATCAATCAATCAATCCTTTGGCATCAATAAATCACTTGACATCAATCAATGGCATCAATGACAACATGATCCAACAATCTCCCCCTTTGGCATTGATGGCAATACCAATATTGATGTCAACACCAATTATTGATGTCAACATGTAGATAAGGCATGCTCTACATCAATAGTCAATGTGACTATCTCTCCCAAATGTGACTATCTCTCCCAATCAATAATCATCAATCAGATCAATGTGACTATCTCTCTCCCTTTGACATCAATGGAAAAGGGCCATTTTCCTCTTGGGGTTGCTCCCCTTGCTTGAGCTTTCCTTGGGGATGCTCCCCCTGTCTGAGTGCCTTTGATCTTCCTCTGAATAATCTCTTCCCTTTTGAACAAGGGATATCACTCTGATGTAATGCTGAAAATACATCAAACATACTCCCCATGTGACCATTTCTCCTCCTGGAATTATGCATCTGTGCTCTTTCTTCAAATATAGGGCTCTTTTCTAGGTATGCATTTGATAAATATCTCCTCCTAGAATCATGGGAAGAAGAATGATTCCCCCTATGGGTATGTCCCCCCTATCTTCTCTGCGATATGAACAATGTGCTACCATATAACGATCCTTCAACCTATTCATGCATCAAACTCATGCTATACCAAGTATCATGAAGCATAAGATATGTCAACAATAAAATAGATAATCATGATCCAAATATCAATCATGTACCAAAATGTGCACACCATGCACAACATCCATGTACAAAAAAGTGTTCCCATCATGCACAACACCTATGTACATCATCCATGTACATCAACATCATGCAATGTGACAAAAGATATCATCCATGGAATGTATCAATCATATCCCTCTATCAATATGCCAACATTTGCATCTACCAATATGTCAACCGTGTGCATATACCAATATGCCAACCATGTGCATCTACCGATATGCCAACCATGTGCATCTACCAATATGTCAACCATGTGCATCTACTGATATGACAACCATGTGCATCTACCAATATGCCAACCATGGGTCATATCACTCATGATATGTCTCCATCATGAACCAAGTGCCACAATCATGTATCTTAAACAAATACCAATTGTTGTGTTGATCAAGTAGTACCAATGGTGTAGTATCATCAAGCATATGCCATCTATGAGTGTACCAAACATGTATCAATTATGGATCAAGCTATGAATCATCAATGATGTACACCATGATCACCTCATAAACTCACCAACCACATGTCCCAATGTGTATCCCATCCATATGCTAAATGCATGCATCAATTTTTCCAATAAGTAAGCTTCCAATACATCATCAAGATATATCACATAACCAAGGTGTCATAAATTCACTATCATAACCAACATTTTTATTCAATAGAACATGCATCACTCCATACTCATGGGTTAGTTCTATGCACCCAAGATTTATTTTACATCATCACCTTACATAATCCAATAAAGAAAAACCTACAGCAAACAATGTCAGAACCTGAAATAAACCATGTCAAACCCTACATCACAGAGTTATACCATCACATCAAATTGCAATCCTTTTGCATAGTCATTTTCCATAGGCTTCACCACATATATGCATCTTGCTGCACAGACAGCTCACGTATGTACGCGACTGATACCACTAATCTGAAAATAGAAGTCTGACTTGTAATGCTATGCAAGAACCCTCTACTTCATTAAAATAAAACTTTACAGGACCTTGCTCCATGTGTTAAAAAATGCAAGATAAATTATGTGCCAAGTTTATGCATCTTCTTTTAAATGTTCATGTGTGAGGAAATGTTCTTTTAAATGGTTAAATATGTACTTTAAATAAATACACAGCAACATAACTTGCAGAAAATA
>SNQJ01S0048112.1:15938-26545 GCA_010110895.2 Picea sitchensis
TGTATTAAGATCGATGACAAGAACCCAAAATAGAAGGAGAACTATATCCATAAGGTTTTCTCTATACTAGTGAGATACTTTCAACTTTCATTCATTATGAGTTTACTAGAAGGCTTAACCCTCTTTATGAAAGTAGGGTCTTATTGAAGGCAATAGGATTCAAAAAACGGAATCACATATTTCAGCAGCTTGTTTCAGAGGTGTATGATTTATCTTTGGCATTCTGTGTATTCTTGTTGGTTTATGAATTGAATTTCATGACTAATAAATAATATCTTGCAGAGTCAAGTGACAACATTTTATGGCAAGTTGATCCAGATCTTTAGCTTCAATTTTCTTCTTGTTGTCAGAGTCTTTTTGTATGGTTCCCATCGAAGGCTTCTGAATATGGCTTTGGTCCCTACCCTCACATGGGTTTGCAAAGAGAACTCAGTTTTGTATCTCAGAATGAAATAAATGAAAAATTAGATTATTGTTTCAGTCTCACACATATGTTTTAATGATTTGGTTCATTCTTTTGCTTTTATCTCCATGTACACGTTTATGTAATTTATATACACACTCATGTAACTTTGGTAAAGTTTTTTTTTGTTTTTCACTGTTATATATAACACATAAAACCATCCTTGATCCTTTGTACTCAATACTTGTGTATTAAGCAATTGTTTTTTAGTCTTTAAACCCCCGGTGACATTCCCAACTATCTTGTCTTAGCCAAGAAAGATCTGAAAATGATTGAGTAATGTTTTCAATACCTTTTCCTCAACAAGGTGTAAGGGAAGGCCAACAACCATGGTTCTTCACTTCTCATTCCTTAGACTTCACTCCTTTTTTCCTTTATAATTTATTTAATTTTTTAAAATGTTCCTCTCACATCCTCATTTGTCTTATTCATTTTTTCATGTGCATTGATTTACATATCTTACATGGAATTGATTAATTTCCATGTTGTATTGCATGTTTTGAGTCTGACCCATTCTTCAATACATATTTGTTTCAGAGAAAACATCCCCATTGAGAGGATTTTTGGTCTCCAAAGTATCTAGGAAACCAATCAGGATCAGTTTTTTCTGCTTCTTTGGAACATGGCTCTGATGTTGGCTCATGGCTATAGATCTAACTCTATATATCACTCTACCTCATTGCTTTAGCTTATAGGTTTGGTCCTTGGCTATGGCTCTAGATCTGGTTTTGGCTCGTTGGTTCCCTCAATGCAAAAATCTTCTCACTATCTCTTAGCGTTGTGCAATCTTCAAATCCAAACTCTAGAATCCACACTCATTCCCATCTCCCTCCCTGCCTTGGAGATAGTCCATCTCAAATACCAATGAATCCAAGTCGAATGTTGGTGTTTTCAATGTGAACACAACATTCTACCATCACATATCAGTCCCTCAAAAGGATTTGTGGCATGCATTCCTCTACTAGGACCAATTTCTTCATGACATGCAAACAACTCTCTAGTTCCTACACATTCTTGCAAGGCACGTCATGGAGCTCTCAAGAACTCCTATCTGCAAGGTCATTGATCTATGTGCATCGGTCTCTAACAAATATTCAGGAAGGAAAAATTCTTTTAGAAAATGGTAGGTAGTAATTGGAATGGTGATTTCCTAGTGTTTGGCATCCACTCGTTTTCCTCTTCAATACTGATGCAGACCTCTAGTGCTGCTATATCCCCTCGAACAACATATTATCCTTGAAATGGAGATGTAGGAAACTCTTCACCTCCTATGCTCTTCACTCTCCACACTCTTTTCCTATCTATGCGATGTTTGGGGTGAATCTCTTCGTGCAGTCACCGACACTTCATTTCCCAATGTCCACTCAAGTTCTAGTGGCGGAAAACATTCACATAGATGCTATAAGGATTTTTTTTCATACTTCCCCTTTCCATGTACTTCTTTGTTTGTTGTTGGGTTGGAGTATCCTTCTTTCCATTCAACTTCTAACAACAATCAGGCCTGTAGAACATGGCTTGCTTCTTCCAGTAGAATACCTCACAATGACCTTTCTTCTCAAAAAAAGAACATGCCTCTACATACCAATAGTTTTGTACGGTATGGCCTCTCTTCTTGCAGCAATGACACACAATAAATTTCTTGTTTGATGTAGACCCCTTGGTCTTGTTCTTCTTCTTTATCTCACTTATTGGTTTTCTTCTTTCTTTGAGTGTAGGTGTGGGTTGATTTTGTAGCTTCTCCTCATCTCTTCTCTCCTTGAATCTACCACAAGTCTAAGGTGGTGATGAGATGACACCTTCACTCACTATTGCTTCTCCTTCTCCTATGACATATATTGTGCCTTCATGAAAGTGGTTTTCTTCATGGTGAAGAATTTTTCATGACTTATTCTATCGAAACATAAGACTTCATGCTTGGCCCAAGGTGTGACTATGATGGGGCTCAATATGCCTTGTCTCCTCTTTTCTATTACTTATCCATCATATCCCATTTTCCTTATAAACTTAGAACCAATACTCCTTGTATGATTTTTGAATTCACTGACCTACTCTTGCGACATGTATATGGAAGGTGATATTACCAAGGTAGCCTGAGTCATGGTGCTAGCATATGCAATGGAAATGGAAGGTTTTCTTGCTCCTATGTGATCTTCGACATCTGCTTGAATCCTTTCCAAGGCCTTCTCCTTTCTTCCAAATATTTTCCAGGTGTGTCATCATCTTCTTGAGCCTATCCTCCTACCAGCTATCCAATTATATGGCCTTCTCACCAAGGTGTGAAATATTTTCTCTATGCTTGTCCCAATCTATTTTTATTGCAGTGAAGGAGTCTTGGCCTTCTTCAAAATTCTTCTTGAGCAATGGCAGTAATTTGGCAGAGGTCTCCATGTGCTTCTCCATCTCCTCCATCCTTTGGTTAAACATCTTAACCTGAGCCTTCAAGCTCTTATTCTCTTCTTGAAGCTTGAAATTACTAGCCCTTAAGTATTCAAACTTTTCTTTTCTTTCTTTTCCCATGTTTTTGTCTATAATATTTTGTTCACAATTCTAGAAGTAGTGTCTTGGTCAAGGATGAAACTACTTTGATACCATATAATCTGTAATCGAGGGGATCATAGCCTACTCACTTCAACAACACAAAATTATTTGCAGAATTTGATTTCTAGTCTCTATCTCAGTTATGTCTGTTATGAAAAGGGTATTCAGGCTTTATAGTCTACTCACATCAAATACATGGTTATCTAAGTTTTGGTTGCAATGCTCAATGCATTTATGAGTGCAACAACTCTCCGGCTTCTCCATTGAGCAACTAATTCATTATTATGGTTTGTAGCATAGTTAATGATATTGTTTGGGGAGACCCTGGTATCCTATGCAAGACCACGATCTAATTTACGAATGAGAGGTGTCTCTTCTTTGATATCAACCATTTCATCAGAAACCTAAAGTACAAATAATTCTTTCTACACCCATGAGTTGGTAGCCACATAACTCATGCAAGTTTCAAATTATTATTGAACCCATGCAATAATTGAACAGTATTTAATGGATATGCATAGCAAAGGTGTCCATCATAAACTCATTTCCCCCCTTTATTTAATGGACTAACATCCATCTCCCTCTCTTGATACTCAACATTTGTCTCGTCCATTATCCAAATGGACATGCATAAGCATACATCAATGAGTAAAAATGAACATAGTTTACAACTAACCCATTGTAGATTCTCTGGAGTGCTTAAGGTGGGAGCTCAATATGACTTTTGGTGAATGAGTGAGGAAATTAGGGTTAGGTTTGTGTTAACGCTTACTCATGGTAATCACCAAGTGAAATGCATGGGTTCTCTCTCCAATAGTTGTGTATAACCAGTAGTGTTTGGACAATGAAGAATGATGCATGGGATTACTCCTTGGGCTAGAGATCACATTGAGCGCTAGAACAACCAAGATAAAGTGTGTGCTGCTCTCTGGTTCCCACAAAAGGTTTGGATAGAAAAACAAGAATGTGAGTACTCTTAAGAACACCAGTCAAAAGAAAGAGGTGTGAGTGTGGTCTCATGGATGCTAGGGTTTACACACACAAACATTGGAAAACAAACCCAAGTCGTGGGGTCTCCCTTCGTGAATATGGTTCCATCAGAGAAAGTAATAATGCATTGGAAATGACTAGATGATCATTAACAACTTAAGCACACCCAGTGTAGTAAATGTTCAATTTACACAACAAATTAATTTGTGGCAGCAAGGATAGGAGACATGGGTAAGTTCTCTTCATGAGAGATGTGCCCAAGAATGGTTTAAACATCCAGCAAGATGAAAATGTCTCAAGAAACAATCTAAACACCCAATAATATGGAGATTATAATATAATGGAGAATTTAACCATACTCAATACGCAAAGTAACTAACTCATTTAGACAAAAAAATTACCTTGGAACCCAATTGGGAAAACCAATTGAATGGTGCTCAATATTATTTCTATCGTTAATTATGCAAGTTAATAAATCTCTCCTCTCCTTAGCCAAAATCCCTTTGAGTATGAGAGAGAGTAAAAAAATAGGGAGAGCCAGGGGGTAAGGGAAGGCCAACAACCCAGGATCTTCACTTCTTGTTCCTTAGACTTCTCTCCTTTTTTCCTTTATCATTTAATTAATTAATTTTAAATGTTCCTCTGACATCCTCATTTGTCTTATTCAATTTTTGACGTGCATTGATTTACATAGCTTACATGACCTTGATTAATTGTCATGTTGTCTTGTAGGTTTTGAGTATTACCCATTCTTCAATCCATATTTATTTTAGATCACACCTCCCCGTTGAGAGGCCTTTTGGTCTCCAAAATCTCTAGGAAACTAATCAAGATCAGTGTTGTATGCTTCTATGGAATGTGTCTCTAACGTTGGCTCCTGAATATAGCTATAATGTTGGCTCATGGCTCTGGATACTAGATCTAGTCCTTGGTTATGGTTTTAGATCTAGTTTTGGTTTGTTGGTTCTTGAATGAAGCAATATTCTCACTTCCTCTTGGCATTGTACAATCTTCAAATATGAAATATAGAATCCACAATCATTCCCATCTCTCTCCCTTCCTTAGAGACATTCCATCTCAACTACCAATGAAGCCTAGTCGAATGATGTTATGTTAAGTGTGACCCCAACATGATACCATCACATATGATTCCCTCAATAGGATTTGTGGCATGCATTCCTCTGCTAATATTAGTTGCTTCGTGACATGGAAAATCTTTGTAGTGCATGCACATGTTTGTAAGGAGCATCATGAAGTTCTCAAGAACTCCTCCCTCCAAGGTCATTGACCCACGTGCATCAGTATCTAACACATCTTCAGGAAGGAAAAATTATTTTGGAAAATGGTAGGTAGCAATTGAAATGGTGTTTCCCTAGTGGTTGACATCCACTCGTTTTCCTATTCAATAGTGATGCAAACCTCTGGGGTTGTTATCTCCCCTTTAAAAACATATTATCCTTGAAATGGAGATGAAGGAAACTCTTCACCTCATTTTATCTTTACTCTCCACACTCTTTTCCTAGTTATGTGGTGTCTGGGGTGAAACTCTAGGTACAGACACCAACATGTTGTTTCCCAATTTCCACTCAACTTGTAGTGGTGAAAAAATTTCACATGGTTGATATAAGGATTGCTTGTCATATTCATCCTCTCCATGTGATTCTATGTTTGTTGTCAGGTTGGATTATCCTTCTATCCATTAAAATTCTGGAAACAATAAGGCATGTGGAACATGGCTTGCTTCTTCCATCATATTGCCTCACAATGGCCTTTCTTCTCACAAAAAGAACATGCCTCTGCATACCAAAATCTGGGTATGGTATGGCCTCTCTTCTTGCAACAGCGGCACAAATGAAATTTCTTGTTTGATGTAGACCCCTTGGTCTTGTTGTTCTTCTTTCTCTCACTAATTGGTTCGCTACTTTATCTGAGTAGAGGTGTGGGTTGAGTCTGCAACCTCTCCTCATCACTACTCTCCTTTAATCTACCACAAGGATGAGGTGGTGGTGAGATGACACCTTCACTCACTATTGATCCTCCTCCTCTTAAATATAAAAATAACTCGAACATTTATTTTTCCTTCACGAAAATGGTTTTCTTTATGGTGAAGGAGTTTTCATGACTTCTTCCATCAAAACCTAGGCCTTCAAGCTTGGCCCAGGGTGTGAATACGATGGGGCTGAATATTCCTTGTCTCCTCTTTCCTAGTCCTTGTCCATCATATACCATTTTCCTTAGAATGTTAGAGCCAATACCCCTCATATTCGTTTCAAATTAACCAAGCTTCTCTTGAGAGGTGTCTATGGGAGGTGATATTACCAAGGTATCCTTAGTCATGGTGCTAGCATATGCAATGACAATGGAAGGTTTCCTTGCTCCTCTATTCTCTTAGACATCTACTTGAATCTTTTCCAAGGCCTTCTCCTTTTCTTCCAAATCTTATTGGAGCTGCATCGTCATCTTCCTAAGCCTATCCTCCTACTAAATATCCAATTGGATGAACTTCTCACCAATGTGTGCAACTTGTGCTCTATGCTTTTCCCAATCTATTCTGATTGCAATGATGGAGTCTTAGCCTTCTTCAAACTTCTTCTTGAGAAATGGAAGTAATTGGGTAGATGTCTCCATGTACTTCTACATCTCTTCCATCCTCTGGTTAAACATATTAACCTAATCCTTCAAGCTCTCACTCTCTTCTTGAAGATCAGTATTATTGGCCCTTAAGTATTCCAACTTATCTATACTTTATTTTCCCATGTTGCGTTCTTCAATATTATATTTTGTTCACAGTTCTGGAAGCAGTGTCTCGGTCAAGAATGAAACTGGTCTGATACCATCTAATATGTAATCGAATGGCTCATAGCCAACTCACTTCCCCAACACATAATTCTATGTATAATTTGATTTTTATTCTCTATATCAGTTATGTCTATGATGAGAAGGGCCTTCAATATTTGTATCCTACTCACATCAACTACATAGTTCTCTGAGTTTTGCTCAATGTATTTTTGAGTGCAACCACTCTCTAGGTTCTCCATTGAGAAACTTGTTCCTTCTTATGGGTTTTAGCATAGTTAATGATATCATTTTGGGAGACCCTGATATCCTATGCAAGACCGTGAACTAATTTCCCATTGAGAGGTGTCTCTTCTTTAATATCAACCATTTCATGAGAAATCCAGAGTCCAAATAATTCTTTTTGCACCCATGAGTTGGAAACCACATAACTCATGCAAGTTTTATAATGGATCGGTATACTGGTTACAAATTTGTCTACAAAATAAATAAAGGAGCATTGATATCTAACATATGAAGTTTCCGAACTTACACAATTACATGAGGAGCACTGAGAAGAGAGGAACTTACATGTTGAAAGAACTAATGTACCCATAATTTGGAGAATTTTGAACTGTTTCGCTACTTGATATTTTTCCTAAGAAACCACAACCAAAATGTGGGGGAAAAATCTCCACCCAACCGTAGACCTTGTTGCTCTAAATCTCTCAACAATGGGTCACCCCAAAGCCCTATGTTTACTACCTGCTAGTTCTTCTTTAGCCTTTCCTTATTTGCTCATCCATAAGAGATGTCCTCTTCTCATTCTTCTCCATCCTTATATAGATTCTATCTATGATGAAGGACTCGATCCCTACGATCCACTTGTCCTTATTTAAGTATTTCTCTATCTTTTCCCATAAACTTGTCTTATTTTTAGTGTTTTTCCATAAATTCCCTTTACTTATTTTACCCCTTTCTTTTTTTATTTTATTTTTAATATTTGTTTTTAATTATTTATTATGATAATTATTTACTTCTTTATTATTATTTTTTATTTATAATAATATGGGGTATAACATACTAATTCCTTTCAAGGAACTTCATCCTGAAGTTAACTTTTATTATGTTACTTATAGTTTTTTTTTAGCTCACCATATCCTCCACAACACCCTCTATTAGCTCATGTATCTTCCACATCACCCTCTATTGAACTAGTATAAGGCCACTGGCCACAAGGCATCGAAGTGCGAGAAACACTCTAGCAGTTCTTCCCAACTTTTGGAACTAGTATTAAAGCCTCTCGGCCTATCATGGCTCTAAGGCACCAAACCTCATCTTGGTCTATCACGGCTCTATGGAACCAGAATAAGGAATTGTAACACCCTGTTTCCCCCAACTTGTAAATATAACTTGACTGGCCAAGAACTATGGCAAACTCATAAATATGAATATGTGATGTAAATGGACCTTGAGGAAGAGGTCAATGAATGTGAATAGCATTCTAAATTTATTACAGGACTACTGATGAGGGGATGTGCAGAAAAAGAGACCACGATGGCAGTGGAAGGCACCTGAAAAGGTGGCGTTAACTTCCACCGAGAATTTAATATTGTATTTGGACTCCACTAGCCCAGAGAACCAAAAGCGGCTCGCTGGCCCTGAAAATTAATGGCTCGCAGACTGGTAGGCGGATGGCTTAATGAGGGATGGGATGGTGAACCGCCCATCCGTAGAGCTGTCAGGCCTGATCAGTGCGAGGGAAATCGTGCCACATGTAACCTCGCGAGAGGATAAGGCGTATGGCAGAGGAGATTGAGAGGGCAGACGTGAGGGGAACTATGGCATTACACAGAGTGGGTGATAGCAGAGAGGAAGGATTACAACCTTCGCTCCTGGTCACTGGCAGACAGAGAGACGCAGTCTCAGAGCATCATGGTCTCAACTTGGGGGTGGCTAGTGGTAAATCTTTTGGGAGTTGCTGAGCCTACGGTTGGGTGGAAACAAGCACCCCTCTCAGTAGTTGCAACCATTTCTGAAGTCACTTCTGATAAGTGTTTTGTTTACATATTTCCTCTTGAAATTCATAGAATGATACATAAATGTATATGCTCATAGACCTGTGAAATTGTGAACGATTTCAGTGTAAGAATGTTTGTGCAGTGTTTTGATAAGAATTTATAGACATATACTTATAACAGAGGAAGCCATGCATGATTTAAGGTGATAAATGAATCTAATTATAGGTTGAATTAAGTTAGGCCTCTAGCCCATTCTCGAGAAGTTATTTCCCTTCACCCATCTCCCAGAAAGCCCCGGAATAGATCTCTTGGAGAGATTTCCTCCTTAGAAAGTTTTACCCAGGACCTGGAATAGGAACTTGAAGGTACAAGTCTTAATAACCTTGTATGAGGATGAACAGACCTCTTAAAAACCCGAGATGGAAGTTTAAGGGAGGAATATCGAATCGACGGATGAGGATTCGTCGAGGAATCCACAGTTTCCCCACGACCATTAGATTAGCAGGAGAAGGTACGATGTTAAAGACCTTACCACCTGTTTTTCCTATGCCTTCATGTGTAGGGAAGAGTCTAAGGACCGTAGATCCCCATGTTCCCTGCGAACATCCGGACCGCTGATTTCCTCGTCCATAAAGTTGTGGAAGAGTGCACAAAGTGGCATCAAAACCATTAGATCTGAGCAGAGATCCCGACAGCCGTCAGATCTACGAAAGTTACGCGGAGGGTAAGTCCTCATGGGTAGGAGGAGGAATCGACGGTCAGGATTCGAAGAGGAAGATTGCGAAATCCCATCAGTCGTTAGATCTTGGGAAAGTTGCACAGGGTTTAAGTCCTAGTATGCAGACGAAGAGTCTCGGAAGAGTCATCGGGATATCAGAGTCATCGGGATTTGACGGTCAAGAGAATTCGAGACCTTGTAGGTCACGAGATCCCAAGAAAGGATCCTGGTCGTTGATCTTGGCAGGACACGCGTCAGACATCAAGACCGGAGTCGGGATTTGACTCATCGGGGATTTCAGGAGTGAAGAGATCGTGGCATCAGGATTTGCGATCCGCGAAATCTCGATAAGCTCAGAACTGTCCATCAACAGGGACACGTGTCGGGATATCCCGAGGAGTCGGGGATCGGAGAATCAGAGTTTTCGAAGGCGTGAAACTCTTACCTATTGGAATCGCGATCCATGATATCCCGGCAAGATCAGGACCATCCGTTGGCAGAAGACATGTGGCGGAGATCAAGCGCCATCGGCATTTGACGCATCAAGAAATTGGTATTTCCAGGGACAAGAGGTCGGGGAATCCCCAGGTAAAAACCTTGACATAACCCGAGCCGTCCGTTTGGAGGGACAGGTGTCGAAGATCTGACGAGAGTCGGAAAATCAGGAAATCAACATTTCTGAGGTTGAAGGAACCAGGACATCGAAAGTTCTGAAACCCCGAGAGTGAATCTAGACCGCCCAATTGAGAAGGATGCATGGAAATCATCAGCGCCCTTGGGAAAATCCCTAACGAAAGGATATTGTTGTAGGAAAATCTGCCTGCGGACAAGTAGATCGACCTCTAAGGCTTGACCTTAACCTTAGACAGAAAAGTGCTTATCATGGACAAATTTCTTTCGAATCTATCTAAGCCTAATGCATGAGAAGGAAGGATGTTAGAAGTACCTTTTAACTGACGTTTGTCCCTGCACGCTCCGAGTTGCGCTCTAATCCTTTGCTCCTCGCTGAGGTCTGTGGACAAATCAAGATACGACCACTTCCTACTCTATTGACATTAGCTTGAAAACAGATCTATCACTGAATGATAAGTTCATGTAGCAT
>SNQJ01S0048112.1:43994-63110 GCA_010110895.2 Picea sitchensis
TATATCTGTGTGTGTGTGAGAGAGAGAAAATTTATTTTTTATTCCTGTGATGGCTTATATATATATATGTGAATTTATCTTTTATTCATGTGATGGCTTATATATATGTGAATCGAAAACTGTATTTGTAGAAGTAATTTTAACACAACAAAAGTACTAGTCCAAAGAATTTGAACCCATCATTTGTTCAATCATTTGTTCATGAGAAGAAAAATTTAAATAAATTCCTCACTAAGAAAAGATATTAAGGGCATTTGTTCTAGCAAGTGTCTGGATACATAATACCACATTTAATTTACATATATTTATTTTTTTATTTACTCCCCTGCTTACTAGGGACTTGTCCAGGTGCCCTAGGTTTTTTATTCACTTCTAAATACTTGTCAGAAGTTAATCAAAGTTGTCACATGACTTCTATCATGAGAATTTATGATTAAAATGACATTCTTATAATAATAATAATATTATCCATTCGTACTCATTGTTGTACAATACTACAATAACAATATAATCTGCAAATTATCCTAACTCTTCCTAGTCACAGCTTGTGAAACATCTTTATTAAACTTGTCAATTCTATTAAAATAGGTGATGCAACTCATTCAGTGGGTTTATTCTAAACACAACTTCGCTGCAAAATTATTTTGTATTCTGAATACAAAACTGTTCATTATTTCAGAGTGCAATCTAATACAAACCTGAATACAAAACTTTTTGTTATTTCATAGTGTAATCCAATAAAATTTTAAGAAAATTGTCAATATAGATGGCTCATACGCTTCATTAAGAATTTACTTTACGGTTCTGTTCCATGGAATACTATAAAATAATTGTTATGGTTCTCAATATCATGACTGGTCAGTCTTAAGGTTAATGTTGTAGCCATTATTGATATGCAAAATTATATTGCAAGGTACTCTTCAGTGCCAGATCTGCACACTATTCATTTTCTATCTTCTGGGGCCCTGTCAACTGCCCATGCGGTTGTAATGACAAATAAGGGTCGTGATAAGAATATAAATCTTTGTACAGAGAGTGCAGGATTTTATAGCGGTGTTATGTATGTAGAGCCAAGGAGACCCATACATACAAAGAGATTGAAATACATACAAATTGAGAAATTTTGGTCCACTAGGATTGATTGCTATAACTCCTTAAAATTTAGGAAATGCTCCATCAGTTTTGTATATATAATGCTTGTATTTACATACCGAATAACTGCACAGGTTATGAACATGTTTATATAAATTTATGCCCACGAGCAAGCCATGACTATATAGGTTATGGACTTGCTTGTGTAAATTTATGCTCATGAATAAAACATGTATTTCCATGTTGCATAAACAGTTATGTTGAGAATGACAATAGCTATAGGTTATTTTTTAAATCTTGATCTTGTGAATACTATACTTGTTGGTTTATGGAACTACACATAAGTGTGGTAAGAGGTCTTCGTAATTCTGNACATGTATTTCCATGTTGCATAAACAGTTATGTTGAGAATGACAATAGCTATAGGTTATTTTTTAAATCTTGATCTTGTGAATACTATACTTGTTGGTTTATGGAACTACACATAAGTGTGGTAAGAGGTCTTCGTAATTCTGCAAGGTAAGTTGCCGGTTTATGGAACTACACATAAGTCTGGTAAGAGGTCTTCGTAATTCTGCAAGGTAAGTTTAGGCGAGTTCATAATTCGACAAAGTGGGTTTGCAGGTATTAAATATAAAGAAAGGTTCTCAGTAAACAAAATATGCTTGTGGGTTAAATCTTCCATGATCGTAGAACTGATACCTTAATTGAAAGCTTGGCACTATGCTCTTTATCTACCACCTAGAAAATGGGGCCATGCAATTGGATGGCATCGAATGGGTTAAGGCCCTGAAATGGCTTCTTCTACAAGATATCAATTCGAAAGAGATTTCCTCACCTACGTTCACGTTATTAAGTTGCACTGTGAAAACATAATCCCTTGCAGTCTGCGATGTTATTGAAGGTGATCCAATGTTGTGATTCCTGCGCAATCTTATGACTGGCCTGTGTTTACATATTTCTTGTGGAAAAGAAATGATCAAGATTTTATTCCTCCGTAATCTTATGATTGGGCATGTGTTTACATATTGCTTGTGGAAAATAAATGATCAATCTTTTACATTTTTTATTCGATGCAATCTAAATCTGGTTTTATTCGTTGCCATAGAATATACAGGTTACATTTTTATTCGACGCAATCCAAATCTGGTTTTATTCGTTGCCATAGAATATACAGGCAGGGACTAGTTGTTTTACTGCTATTTCCCTTGTTTGTTTAGTTACCATTATTAATGCCAGTTATTTTTCATGGATTTTGAGGTGTGCCTTTGATTCTTATCATACACTTAAGCAATGTTCAACTTGAAATTCTTAATGATATAAAGGCAATCCACTAAATGATATTTATTTAGCTGAAGTGTATTGTATTTTCAAGGATTTGAATATTCTATAGTATTTTAAGGAATTAAAACTTTAATCACATTCATAGTTTTCATGATCATTAAAATTTTATTAAAAAGACAATTGGTAAATATAAAATTGCTACTAATACTTATTAAAAGGAAACTTTTGGACTCATGGATGGACTTAGGTTGAAGTTCCTTTTTCCTTTATGAACTTATTAAGTATTGATTTAATGTATAAATTTATATAATTGTCGGGTATGTATAGAATTTTGGTAACAAAATGCCTCTTCTGTAACTTAACATTTAGTGATTTGAGAGTGCACTTTAATAGATTATTATTTTATTAATGAAGTTTTGTAAATAATGAGAAGTTAAAACTATTATACATGTTCATTCTTTTTTATTTGCTTGGATGAATATGGAAATATATTAATGAGTTCTCCTTTATTTGCTTTGGTGAATATGTTAATAAATAAATTAATGCATTCTCTTTTCATACCATGCATGATTAAAGAGATCTAAAATTCATAGGTATTAGTTAGAATTGTTGAGAAATGTAGGCTTGAAATATGATTTAAAACTTTATCTTTTCATCGTTACTCACGTTGGTTTAAGATTTTGAAATATTAAGAATGTATTAACTTCTTGGTTCTTGATATTTTCATGTCATATATATTTTTTTCTTGGGGTGACTTTGTGGGTATTCAATGAAAGTAGTAAGTAGGTAATTCATGAGAAACAATGATAAAGAAATGTGGGGTAAAACAATGTCTAACTATATATGATGGATTCAAGATAGTGGTTTGAATTGTCAATATCTTATGATATAATGAAAGAATTATTGGTTGACTTTTTTGTGAGGACGTCATCTTTTAAAGAGGGGAAGAGTGATAATAGAAATAACTTGATCAATTTGAAAGGATGAACATGAATAATAAAAGACATATACTTAAGGTGGTTGACTAATTGGAAGAAATCAACAAAAGGTAGTAGCTTATGGAAGATTTTGGATTTAGGGTATAATTATGATTAAATAACTTAACACTCTTAAGGTATTCCATGAATGAATAACCCCATGGAAAATAGTTGTTGAATCACAAAAGTGTTTCCTAATAGGAAAGATGATAAGGATCACTATAAGGTCTAAATAAGAACGATATCTATTAGGAAGAAAAATGATAGCATTTAACCAATGAAGTTAAATGGTTGTGATAATGGTATAAGCCACTTTAGGAGAAGTTAGAAAGTATGAAGGCATTATATTAAAGAGGTAACAAACCCATGAGTTCCCGTAGGATAGGAACAAACAAAACAAGTCAGAAATTGTCTAATGATGTTAACCTATTATAATCCTTGTAAGGAAGGATGAGATGAACCAATGAAGTTAGATGAATGGGATAATAATGTAGATCATTACATAATGATGACATAGTATTTACAGGTTATTGAGTATAATGGCCCTTGAATTAACAAATCGAGAGGTAAAGAGAACCATGGGGTGATGATCAAAATATATACAAAAATGAGAATTTAAAAAGAGATGATTTAAGACATGCTAGTACGACTAGTAATAGCTTAGTGATTGAAATCCAAACAAAACAAAAATATATATAAGAGAAAATAATACATGACTATAAAGTGTGACTCTAGAGGATGGGAAAGTCAACATTGTATTCAGACAAGGAAAATATATGAACACTTTAGTAAATTGATAGGTAACTATACATATTCCATAAAATGTCATCCTTGATGTAGAAAGGAGAGGAAATGATAATCAAGAAACAATTGATATTGGGATAATCACATGGCACTCATTGTACTGATGATCATTTGAGAGTTAGTGAGCGGACAAACCTGGTTGATCCATGTAGGATGGATGTTTTGATGATATTTCTTGCATTAGATATGCAAGTTAGTATTCACTGTTTATTTTTGTAGGTGAATAAATTTGATTATGTTGATGAATCGTGATAAGAACACTTATGGTGTTGTTATTTCTCTACATGTGATATGTATTGAGATGGTTATCATGTTCAAAATGAGCCTATGGTACTTACATATGATGTTATGTGATTCCATTTAATTATGTTGATAAAAGGTTATGTCCTTGATAAAATGCGTGGAGATGATTATCATAATCATGATGTTATGCTATGATGTTTGAATAACACATGATTCTCTTTTATTATGTTATATCTTTGATAAAGATATGTTGAGGTTTAATCTTATGATAATATCTCAGGATAGAATCACATAATGTTATTGCATGGAATTATCTTTAAGCTTTAGTTAAACCACTATCTTTGCAATTGCAATTTTTTTCTAGTATTTAACATATTATATGTATTTTACTTTTTAAAACACTAAAGGCTATGGTAGTACTATAATAATTTTCTATCTTGCATGATACCATTCCTTGAGGATTTACATATGCAATAACTTTCCAACCAGAGTTTAGCTTCGTATGTTCTCTGCCTTACTAACAAATGATTACAAGTTTATAACAGTCATAACTATGTGCCCTAAAATATTTGTTGTTAACCATTGAATCATACAAGAAACTCATCGTTCATGCGTTACGCCAAATATTGAGCCTTGTGGATACAATATTGTTTCAAGTGGTTTAGTGGTCGCTAGGGCATATATTCCAAGTGACAGCGACGGTGTGAGGAGAGAGACGTCACAGATACAACACAACCACCCATTATCTGATGACCGTAGAGATGTATGAAGATTTAATTATTTAAAAAAAATGAATAGAAAATTGTATATAATTATGTATATACTGCTATGGTAACCATATCAAGATAATGGAATATATGCAAATCTCATCCATCCAAGTAAGCACGGAAACACTTTATTATTGGAATTACAAACTCCCATCAAATTTATCATACACGTTGAGCAGAGAATCCATAGTATCATTATCCACGAACAAAAGGATAGAATAGATTTGTTTTCCATCACCAAAGTCCTATTTTGAATTTTTTCTCTACTTGGAATACCCTTCCCTACAGCTACGAGGGTGACAGCGATTGTAAGATTGTTTAAGGAGATGGATCCGATAATTATGAGGTGGATCTAATTGTAGGGTGTGACTTGGATCTGATTGTAAGGTTTGTGCATAAGCTCGATAGTTATCATATTATGGAAAAGAGGTTATTCGATTTAATTCTTTCATGTTAACCCTAACATAACATAAAATAGAAGGAAAACAAGAATTGTTGTTTGGATATTCATATATGGATTCTAGGATTTAAATATATTTATTTAAAGATATTAAAATCATTAATTATTCGAGAAATCAGAGTTGATATATATATTCCATATCGCATGCTTCCCCTGACCACATCTTCATGGACTGATTTGTATCCCATTATTATATGGTCATGAGAGGGCATCCATGCTAGTTAAATATTAATCGAAAGTGATTTGTTTTTCTAATCGAAAGAACAATCCCCCTAAAACACAACAAGGGTTTTGAATAACTAAAAGTTTGAATCTTATAGATGGTTGATCACTGAATTAAATCACCCAAGTAATAGTGCTTGTTCTAAATAAATTACAACATATATATGTAACTAATGAATCTACAAAGTTTATCACACGTTTACAACGATAGAATCCAAAATTAAAATAGATTTGGATTAAGATTTGTATAAATTTGCAAATCTATGATGATTGTGATATGAGATCATAAACTAGAAGAAATATAGAGCTGCATAAATAATTGTAGATCTCATAAACTAGAAGAAATATAGAGCTGCATAAATAATTGCAAATCTACAATCTAATTGCAAATCTACAATTTTTAACATTTAGATCTAATAGTACAAAAGACGTGAGATCTAAGGTATAGAAAAAAATAAAAATTGGGATCCTCTTGTATCAATAACATAGTTTTGTTGAAACAAACCTCGATCCATAAACTGCGAGATTTATTTAAGGAAATCTTGTTTTCACTATAGCTTTGAACCTAGATCTAAAGATATGTGAAAAAAAATGAAGATTAATATGTTGTACTTCATTTTGAAGTACTCTTCTAAATGTATTGAGTATTATTGGCAAAACTGATATACCTAAGGCACCAGATCTAGATTTAGATCTACAATTCTATCTTTATCTAATTTAATTGGAGAGGTCCATAGGCCTTGAGGGTTGAATCCACCTTTGATACCATATGTAATGGCCTGGTCTATTGGTTACAAATTTGTTTACAGAGGAAATAAAGGAGCTTTGATATCTAACATAGGAAGCTTCAAAACTTACACAATTACATGAGGAACGCTAAGAGGAGAGGAACTTACCTATTGAAAGAACTAGTGTACCTATAATTTGTGTTAGAAAAAAAAGATTGTGGAGCAATAAAAAAAACAAATGCGGAAATAAAACACAAAAGATACACAATACAATAGAGACATTGATATACGTGGTTCACCCAGTGTGAGCTACGTCCACTAGAGAAATTGTCAGGTCCTTTCTTTATTATTATCCAGCAAATGAAGGAATACAACCTACAACACACATGTTGTAACTTCCTCTTCTTTCTCTCACACTATCCTCACTCATAATACAATATTCAAAATGATACATAGTCGCAATACATTTCCCTCATAAAAGAGGGTTGCCTTCTAGGGAAAAAAACCCTAACATAACTTCTACCGCCGGATCTGCGACCTTATAATGAACGGTCCAGATTTACAATGAAATTACAACATACATTTACAAGGCAATTTTTGCTTCGAGGGCTTCGTCCCGAGACCCTGTAGAGTGGGTAACCCCCTTCTGCACTCCCCCGCGTGGAGGAGTGTACATTCTTCCAAGGTGTAAAGTCTTCATAGGGTATAAACATGGTTGAAAACAAAGACCTCTTAATCAACAAGATAATCAGGCTCCATAACCAACAATCTCCCACTTGGAGACTAATCTCAACAACTCCATCGTTGTTGTATCTGCAGGACTATGATCCTTCTTGGACCTGGAAAATTTCTCATCTTCATCTTCATGCTTGAAGACCAACTGAAACTGAGCAGGAACTCAGTTTCTCCCTGGTTACTCCCTTTGTTAACATGTCTGCGGGATTTTGGCTAGTGTTTATCTTTTCCAACTTCAAATGTCCATCTTCCTAGACGGATCGTATGAAATGGTACCTGAGTTTTATATGCTCACTCTTTGAATGGAAGGCCGAGTTATTTGCAAGATGAATGGCACTCTCACTGTCATAGTATGACCTATTATTCTCTTGCATATTTCCCAATTCCTCCATAAACCTCTGTAACCAAATCATCTCTTTACTAGCCTCTGTAGCAGCAACATACTCTACCTCTGTTGTTGAAAGTGCAACAACATTTTGTAGTTTCTAAATCCAACTTATTGTTGTTCCACCTATAGTAATAACATACCTTGTGGTGCTCCTCCTGCTATATTTATCACCTGCCATATCTGAATCAACATATCCATGTAGAACAATGTCTCCTCCAAAACATAATGCATGAGTAGCAGTACCTCTCAAATACTTGAGAATCCACTTTACTTCCTCCCAATGTTCTTTACCTAGATTGTTCATATACCTGCTCACAACTCCCACTGCATGTGCAATATCTGGTCTTGTGCAAACCAGCGCATACATCAAGCTGTTAATTGTTGATGAATAAGGGACCCTGGACATGTATTCTATCTCATCCTATGTCTTAGGACACATTTCGTTAGTTAATTTGAAATGGTTGGCCAAAGGTGTACTAACTGGTTTTGCATTCTGCATTCTAAACCTCTCCAACACCTTCTCTATGTACTCACCCTGAGACAATGTCAATTTGTAATTTTTCATGTCTCTTGTTATTCTCATACCAGGGATTTTCTTTTCTTAAAAGTATCAAAAACATCAAATTTTTGTCGAATGCAATAAACCCAAGTTTTCTAGTTGCATCATCAATAAAAGTAACATGATAACAAAAACCACCAAGAGATGATACTTGAGATGGTCCCCATACATCTGTATGCACAAGCTCCAACCTTTCAATCTTCTTTTCGTTTTCGACTCTAAGAAATCTGACTCTCTTTTTCTTTCCATAGACACAATGCTCATAGAAATTCAAATCCATTTGTTTAAGATCTGGCAACAATTTTATTTTGTGAAGTATCTGCATCTCCTTCTCACTCATGTGTCCAATCCTATGATGCCACAGTGTTGTATCCACTCCTATAGAAGCTAAAAACATATAAGAGTTAGTATTACCAGTACATAAATACAATGTACCTACCTTCTCTCCTTTTGCTATCACCAATGATGCTTTGGTGACCTTCCACACATTATCTATAAATATGGATATACAACCTCCTTAGATCTGGAACATGTCTTACCTCTTTCAACAACCATTGGTTTCCATTTCTTTGTTTTATATTTACCTTTCCCATTCCAACAATTTTGCATGGTGCATCATCACCCAAATGAACCTGTCCAAAATCACCTTGAACATAATCTAGAAAATGTTTCCTATGGGGTGTGGCATGAAATGAAGCCCCTAAATATACTACTCAAGACTCAGAAATATTATCTACAGAAAGAATCAAAGCATCTTGTAACACATCACCTATTACATTTGCTTCCTGGTTTTTCTCCTGTTGTCCATCTCTTTGTCTCTTTGGAGCTCTGCTGTATTTCTTCAGATGTCCTTTCTTCCCACAATTCCAGCACTCTATCTTTCCAAATCTGAATTTGGATCTACCCTTCCTAGAATTCCCATGGTTCCCTGAGCCCTTTCCTCTATCCTTTTGTCTTCCCCTGTTATCCATGTTCAATGCATTACCTGATGTCTCACCTATGTTTTTCCATCGCATTTCCTCACTAAGGATAACACCAACAACATCATAAAATTTCAAAGTGTTTGAACCAGAGAAAGAGTTACTTACAGCCATGACCAAGATGTTATATCTTTCTGGAAATGAGCACAAGATTAGAAGATCCTTGACCTCATCATCAAAGTCCACTTTTACAGAACTTAGTTGATTAGTAACCATATTAAATTCATTTAAATGATCTGCAACAGACCCACCTTTTGACATATTCATATTAAATAATCTCTTCATTAGAAATACCTTATTGGATGTCGAGGGTTTTTCATACAGTTTAGCCAATGTGTCCATCAGCTCCTTCGTTGTCTTTTCTTTCGAAATATTGAAAGCCATTGATGCTACCAGGCTCACCCATATCATTCCTAGTTCCTTTCTATCAAGAACCTCCCATTATTTGTCCTTCATGGTCGTCGACTTCTTTGTTATTCCACCCAATGGTAGGAATAGATCCTTATGATATAAATAATCTTCCATCTGCATCTTCCATAACTGGTAGTTTTGGTTGTTAAATTTATCAACCCTAAACTTTCCATCTTTCGCCATTTCTCCCACTTGAACTAGGAACCCTCTTTTCCTGCGAGTTACCTTTCACTTTGATACCGGTTGTTAGAAAAACAGGATCCCAAAGCAATAAAAAAAAACAAATGCATAAATAAAACACAGAAGATACACAGATATACGTGATCCACCCAGTGTGGGCTACGTCCACGAGAGAATTTGCTAGGTCCTTCCTTTATTATTATCCAACAAATGAAGGGATACAACCTACAACACACCTGTTGTAACTTCCTCTTCTTTCTCTCACAGTCTCCTCACTCAGAATACAATATTCACAATGATACATAGTCGCAATACATTTCCCTCATAAAAGAGGGTTTCCTTCTAGGGAAAAAAACCCTAACATAACTTCTACCATTAGATCTGCGACCTTATAATGAACGATCCAGTTTTACAATGAAATTACGATATACATTTACAAGGCAATTTTTCCTTCGGGGGCCCGCTTGCCCCCAGAACCCGCAGAGGGGGTAACCCCCCTTTGCACTCCCCCACGTGGAGGAGTGTACATTCTTATGGGGTGTAAAGTCTTCATAGGTAGAAACACGGCTGAAAACAAAGACCTCTGAATCAGGAAGATAATCAATCTCCACAACCAACAAATTGGAGAATTCAGAATTGTTGTGCTACTTGATCCTTGTCCTTAGTAACCACAACCAAAATGTGGGGGTCGACTCTCCACCCAACCATATACCTTGCCGCTCTAAATTTCTCAGCAGTAGGTCACCCCCAAGCCCTTGCTCTACTACCTGTCAATTCATCTTTAGCCTTGCCTTATTTGTTCATCCATAAGAGATGTCATCTTCTCATTCTTCTTCGTCCTTATACAAAATCTATCTATGATGAAGAACTCGATCCCTAGGATCCACTTGTCCTTATTTAATTATTTATTTGTCATCTCCCATAAACTTATCTTATTTTTAGTGTTTTTCTATAAATTCTCTTTACTTATTTTACCACTTTTTTTTTTTTACATTTGTTTTTAATTATTTATTATGATAATTATTTACTTCTTTATTATTATTGTTTATTTATAATAATATGGGGCATGACAAGTTTCAAATTATTATTGAACTCATGCAATAATTGAATAATATTTAATGGATAGTCGTGGAAAAGGTGTGCATCATAAACTCATTTGTCCCCCTTATTTAATGGACCAACCATCCATCTCCCTCTTCTGATACTTAACATTTGTATCATCCATATTCAAATGGACACTCTTGAGAATACACCAATGAGTAAGAAAGAACACAGATTACAACTAACTCACTGTATATTCTCTAGAGTGCTTTTGGAGACAAGTCAACAATGGCTATTATTTGATAGGCGTTAACATCCCCAAAATGGATGTGAGACATGTGGAAAGGAGGAAATGCTCTAGCACTAAAGGAGGGTGCTCAATACAATTTTTGGTGGGTGAGTGAGAAAATTAGAATTAGGGTTTTGTTAACACTTACTCATGGTAGTCATCAAGTGCAACACACAGGTTGTCTCTCCAATAACTAGGGATAAGAAACAACATTTGGACAATGAAGAATGATGCATGGGATTAATCCTCGGGCTGGAGATCACATTGAGTGCTAGAAAAACAAAGAGATAGTGTGTGGTGCTCTATGGTTCCCACAAAAAGTTTGGACAACAAAATAAGAACGTGAGCACTCTTAAAAACACCATTCAACAGAAAGATTTGTGAGTGTGGTCTCATGGATGCTAGGTTTTACAAACACAAACATTGGACAACAAAACCAAGTCGTGGGGTCATCCTTCATGAAGATGGTTCCCTCTCAGCAACTAACAATGTGTCGGCAATGACTAGATGATCATCAATAGCTTAAGTGCACCTAGTGTAGTAAATGTGCAATTCACACAACAAATTAATTTGTGGCAGCAAGGATATGAGACATGGGCATGTTTTCTTCCTCAAAGATGTTCCCAACAATAGTTTAAACATCTAACAAGATGAAAACCTCTCAAGAAACAATATAAATACCGAATAATATGGAGATAATAATATAATGGAGAATTTAACCATACTTAGTACATAAAGGATCTAACTCATTTAGACAATATTTTTACATTGGAACCCAATTGGGAAAACCAGTCAAATGGTGCTCAATATTCTTTCTCTCGTCAAGTCTACAAGTTTATAATTATCTCCTCTCCTCGGTTAAAATTCCTTTGAGTATGAGAAAGAGTAAAAAAATGGGGAGAGCTAGGGGGTAAGGGAAGGCCAACAACCATGGCTCTTCACTTCCCATTCCTTAGACTTCTCTTCTTTTTTCCTTTATCATTTAATTGATTATTTTAAGCGTTCCTATCACATACTCATTTGTCTTTTTCAATTTTTCACGTGCATTGATTTGCATAGATTACATGAACTTGATTAATTGTCATGTTGTCTTTCAGTTTCTAAGTATTACCCATTATTCAAATGGATTTATTTTGGATCAACTTCAAAAAAATATACTCATCTCGTTGAGTTCTTAACTAGACACATTGCACCTGAAGAAGAAACGGGAAGAGGTGTTATAGCAATATTTTCCTCATCCCATGCAACTTGCTCAGAAGGACTTTCCATTTACCTATGCAGACTTGAAGTCCCTTGTTGTTCTTTCCAGAGCTAAAAAATCATAGTTTTCCACATATACGCACCCTAATAGTTATACAACATGTGTATACACAACTTGCACCACTACAGCCCGTGTACATCGGGTATTGTGCCCAAAATTAAAAATTGTTTAGGGTTTCCATGTCCCATCATGAGATCCATGATCCTTGACCTTCCATATACTAGAAAAATTTTGGCTCGGCCCTTCAGTTCCATTAGAAGGCTATAAATTAGGCCATATCAAAGCCATGGAAGAGGAGAGTATTCAACTTTTGAGAGCAAAGATACTCTGGAGAAATTTTCACTTCACATTGAGTCTGCATCCCTTTGTCCTTTAAAGTCTGAACACATTGTTCAACCCCCAAGATCTTCCCTCTTTGATGGAGAACCTCATTATCTCTCTTATATGAGTTTTCCTTTGGTAGAGAATTGAACAGGTGGAGGCCCAGCTTAAAGGGACTTAGTTTCTCCACTCTGAGATGTGTCGACATGAAATTTTGTCCCGTATACACTTTTGTTGATCATTTTTTAATAGAAATACTCTTTTCTCATCCAATTGATGTCTTGCAAATATTTGAATTATTATTCCATGGGCGTATTTGTTATGAATGTTAATGGATTATGCTATTGTATGTGCTAACATTATATATTATCACAATATGCTTGCATATATTGGTTGTTGAGGACAAGTTGCAGGTATAAATGTTTGAGTCACATGCTCAACGATGGTCTTCATCTAACGTCCAAGCAAGGTAGGCTCTTTATCTTGTCTTGTTATCATTTCCATTTATATAGAATACTTGGGATTAGAGTTGATTTCTGCATTCATTCCATATATTGTGTTTTACCCCATGCCATAGAGTGATTTTCCTTGTAACGGAATTGGTGACCATATTGGGGATTGAATATTCTATTTCGGGTTTGAATTGTTTTTATCCTTTTATTGCTCTCTATTAGCCTAAGTTTTCTTGTCACTTGATTGCTTGACAACCTAGTTTTACTTTGCATCTGAGGTTTTTGGCTTAATCCTTTCCCTGGCACTGTTTTATTACATATATGTAGGTTTTCCCTTGACAGACGTGTACATATGTGAGTTGTCCTTCTATAGGGTTTGTATATACGCGAGTTTTCCTTAAACAGTCATGTACATCAACTTTCTAGGCTTATTTGCAGAGTTTGGTGTTTGTTGGGTGAGTTTTAATGGTTTCTAAGTCTTCTTGAGTCTCTGTCCTAATTGTTGAGTGCCTACAGAGTGATAGGAAACCTTCTTTTGGTTGAATTTTCGGGCGGTTTTTCTTTCTTATCATCTTTTTCATTGGTTGTCCTTGCATCTTGGTCTGAGTGTTTTCTTCTTGGTATCCTGCTTGGCTTGTCTCTTTTTCTTGTAGTAGGGTCTATATATCAGGCTTCTCTTCAGTCCTTTCATTTTCATTTCTTTATATTGAAAATACAAAAATATACATTTTGCATTTTGGCATTTTCTCTTTGGTTGTTTAGTATTGATCTTGACATATATGGAAAGATTGCATCTTATTGAAATTGCAGAGTTTCAATGAAAGTTGCATTTGAAAATCTTATCATCTTTTGAGAATTTTAAATTAGGACTTAGCACTTTATTCATATATTCATTTATTTGATATGTTGAGTCATAACATCATCAGTTTCATGACCACATATTTTTAGTAAAAAAATCCATTAAAAGTAATGTTGATTAATTAAAATTGATTAGAAACGATTTTATTTTTTAGAGTACACAAAAAAGCTTAGGATATAGGGCCTTGCAATAGGATTTTGTGAGTAAACTTCTTCGAGGATATTGAACTAAACATATGTGTCTGACCAGGGAGTGGTGAAATCCATTGTGTAATTAGTGACGTCAGGAGGCTCCGCTCACATCGAAGTTAATCATGAGGTCAGGCGAAGTTGGTTGCATAGATATCCCTCTAATACCTTATTAACCTCAGAGATATTTTTGGGTATCTATTCATATTTGGGGGTCTTACTAGTACCTTTACCTCCTTGAGAGGCAGTGCTTTCAAGATTTCAGGCTTTGTTACTCTGCCCATATGGTGGACCTGACTTATAACTGCTTGCTTGTGGATTGGTTATATCATGGTGGATTTAGTTGCTTGACATAGGTAGCCACATAGGTTACTTACAGGGGTTATTCTGCAGGTACTATGAGTCATATAAGGGTCGAACAACACACAACCTTTATGGAGGATTACCTCTCCAGGGGGATCTGACTGACTGCGTTGTTAAGCCAACAAGGGCCCTTATAACTGATTATGATACCTCCGATATTTTGAAGGGAGTCCTAGGCCCCTCTTGCGGAAGGCATACCTACTCTAGTGAGGGAGGCCCCTTTTCAACTATTATATCTTGTTTGTGTGCATTTGGCCTTGTTGTTTATTTTGGTGTGCTCTTTGATTATTAGTTGGCCTTAGGATTTGTTTCTATATCTTGAGTCTTGAGTCATCATGGATCCATACCATATTCCTCGTAGGTCTCACCATTTGTTGAAGTTACCACCGCATCTTGAGTCTTTTCCTTCTAAAAGGCGTAAAGTTATCAAATGTGGTACACACACCTCCACCTACCAGACTTGTGATCATACAGGTATGAGTACTGAGTCGAGTCAAAAAGATATTGGGATTCCTTCGACTCCCATACCTTTAGTAGTCAATGGAACTCCTTCAAAGCCTTCAACCACTATGGTTGTAGTGTCGGAGGTTCCTATCATCACTCCTATCCAGCCTATGGTTGCTACTCAACCCATAGTAATGAACCCTTTTGGGTCTCTTTTTGGTTTGCCTGGATATAATTCTCAGTCCATGCCTTTGACCTCCAACCCTTTCTCTTATGGTATGTCAAATATGACATCGCAAATTTCATCCTCCATTCCAGCGACTAATAGAAATCTTAGTATTGGACTTGAGGGCATGGCCCCTCTATATACTCCTCTCCCACTTGATGGAACTCAAATTCCCCAAATGAATCCTTCGGTCAGGGGTCGGCCTTCATTTTTCTTTGGATCTAATCCTGGTCTCAATTCTCTTGGATGGAGTAATCAACTGGGTGAACAAGCTACTTCATATGTTTCGTCCATTCCCCTTTCCTCCTCTATGTCGATTCCAACTAATACATTTGGTATGACAAATCCACCTCTATCCTCTGGATTTACACCTAAGGGAGGTCAGTTTCATAATATGGGAAACCCCCAACCTAGATTTCTTATGGCTAGGGGCAATGTTTATAACCCTCATTATATTTTTCCTAAAGGCATAGTTCCTAACCAACCTTTTATGAATTAGTTTGGAGGAGGGTATTATACTCTCGGACAGGGCCATGGTGTATACCAGAACCTTGGATGGGATGTAATACCTCAACATCAATCTTTCCCAGGAGCATGGGATCAGATGCCGCAACCCCAGCTCTCTTTTTTGAACACGCTTAATTTTCCAAACTTATCAAGATTAATGATGACCCGGTGCGTCATGATCTGTCATGGCCCACCATCCCCACTAAGATTCCTTCGAATATTTCAAAATTCGAGGGCAAGACTGGTGAGGATCCAGGTGATCACGTCACCACTTTTCATCTTTGGTGCTCGTCCCATTATCTTAATGACGACTCTATTCATTTGAGACTATTTCGACGCACCCTCACGGGGGTTGTAGCGAAATGATACATTGAGCTACCAAGGGGAATGTACGGTAATTTTAATTAGATGGTTTTAGTCTTTCGCAACCACTTCCAGTTGTCGATTCGTTATGATGTCAGCATAGAACTCATGTCGACCTTTCTCCAAGAAAAGGCCACCCATATCTCGGACCATATTCAAGAGTGGCATAGATGAAAGAGGTTGATAAAAGCCTACATTCCTTGAGAATTTTTGTTGCAATGGTTCCTTAAATCCCTATTGTCTTATATTTCAAAGGATGTTTCTACATCCAGGGTAACCTCTGAGGAAGAAGCTATTTTTAAATCCCATCAACTATACCTTTTATATTCCCAGTCTAGGATGTTGTATGAAATTCTTTCTGGCGCACCGAGGTCAAATTATGAACTGATACAAAAACATTGGCTTCATGTCGATGGCATTATAGGCTCTACAAATAGTAAGTATGCAAACTTGGTGATGAACCAGTTGAAGGAGTTGTCTCTAAGCCATTCTGTAGTAGGACTAGCTTCGTCTGCATCCTCCACTCCCACTCAGTCAGTGGATGTGCATTTTGTACATTTGTCAACCAACCCAAATGGTGACCAACAAATAGGAGGGAATTAAAGGAAATGACATGGTAATAATCATAAGGGTGGGAGGAATAATAATAATAATAAAACCAAGGACAATGCTAACAATGATAGATTGAATGTTAATGTTGGTGGGGGAAAGAAAGAAAAGCGGAAGGTGAAGTTTCCTTGTAAACTTTGTACAGATGATCATCTTACCCACTTATGCCCCAAACTTGAGCAAGTTGCGAGGCTTTTATCTCAACCACATATTGTGTTGACCAATATGTTTCTTCATAATCAACACATGGCCTCGAGTTCCTCTAACACCGAAAATGCATCAAGTGGTGTTGGCACAGGGGAAAACCCAGGGTCCAAGAGCGCACCAACAAACCCTAGCTATTGGCCCTTTCAGCAGCACCTGCGAGGCAGATGCAGTCTCACCCGAAGAAACTATAGGGGGGTTGAAGGACAGAGATGTCTACAACCAAAGGGAATATCAAGTGGATCTAACCGAACAACAATACAACTATCATATATCAACTACCTTCTTAGATATACTCTGCACAATGATTGATGCGATCTAACACAGCAATGCAAATAAAAATATAACAATAAAAGAGGTCAAAGCACCAATCACACATACGACACAAGATATACGTGGTTCACGCTCTCTCTAGGGCTACATCCACAGAACTGTGCTTGTGATCTATTAAGATAAAGCATACAGTTCTTGTCTGCGCTCTCAGTAGCAGATCTTCTTTCTTCTTCTCTCTTTCTCTCCCCTTCCTGTGCACCCAGCTGTAGGACTTGATATTCCCACCCAGTTGAAGATCTTACAATACCAGAAGGCTCTCACACCTATCACTTGTCTCTCACAATACAATGATCACTCACATTAAAAATACAACTAGATAGACAACAATATCATACCAACCCAACCCAGGTCCTCCTAACCTTTATTTATACATTACAATAGCTCACCGATAGCCTTAGGTAGAAACCTAGGTGTCAAAACCATAGATACCAAAACCCTAGGTGTCTAAAACACTATGTCAACTTGACCCACATTTTTCAAGCTTCGCCAACCTGTCTTTCCTTCCTTCTCACGCGATGCTCCAAAGCATCCAACGATGTCTTTTTCTACTTGCTGAGTTGTCCAGGATCCTTCTTCCTTTCTTCTTTGTCATTCTCAATCTCCTCATTCAACGACTTTCTTTTCCTTGCTTCGCTCTGTCTTTTCTGCTCTTTTGCTCACTTCGACCTAGTAATAGTCACTGTGTCTTCCGCGAAGTTTGCATTTCACCTTTTTCCTCCTTGATCTTCGCTTCCTTCCCTAACCAAGGGCCAACAGCCCCCCAACACTCACCTGTGACTCGTCCCGAGGCACTTTAGGTCTGATCCTTCTGTTTTTCTTCGACTTTAGACTGTGCAGTGCATCCTTTTCTTTCTTCTCTATGCCTCCTCTCCCGCCTTGTGCAGACTATATTTTCTGTGTCTGGTACCCAGTTTCAACTGCACCAGGTACCTAGACCCTGTTCTTCATGATTTTAGTAAGAGTTGCGAGGCACCTGGTTGTCATAGTACAACTTCAGTCGACTCTCATTCACTGTAAGGCCCTAATTTAACAAAGCCTGAAAAAATTTTGTAAATTTAAACAATTAAGATTATTTCGACGTATAAGCAATAAGCAATTTCATTATTCAGCATATAAACAATAGAAATTTAAATTTATGAATAGCATGCTAATAAATTTAAATAACCATCACATATTTGTGAGAATGCGTATATAAAAATATCTCTGTCTGATGCTAAATTCCCGACCTCTGTTTGTCCTCTCTGTTGCTCTGCCTAGACTCTGCCCAAAACCTAATCTTCCTCCCTACTAGCTAGGAATAGAGCCTGTCTCGCTCCCTAGCTCCAGGATTCTGTGAGGATTCCTGGCCCCTAAGCCCAAAACTCTCAGCAACCTGGTGCACCCCTGTAACAGTCCACCCAAACTCCAAAACCAAAAAAATATCCAACAGAAAATACAGTCCTCTCCTGCAATAATGCTCCTCTCCAAAAAAATTCATCTTCACTCCTGAAGGCCTCTACCCAGTCATATCATCCCCATTCACCGCCTCCTCCTTCATTTAAGGCCACCCACCTTATCCCTCCATTTACTACCTTATCCCTCCATTCAATACCCTATCCACTGTCATGCGTAAAGTTTTATAATAAATAAATTAAAGTTATTAAGCCTTGAATTCTTTATCCAAACCTTAAATGTGTTGATTAATCAATTATTAAACAATTAATAATTAATTAATTAATTTATTAATATTATTAATAAATAATCTTTATTTAACTAATACACACTAGGACAGTTAATTATTTAATTAACTATACTTGATAAACCCTATGCAACTATTTAACTAGGGT
>SNQJ01S0048112.1:72610-110855 GCA_010110895.2 Picea sitchensis
AACTGGTGATACCTTGATCGCAAATCGATCTTTGAGAATATCACTCCTCCTTTCATCTGATTGAAGAGGTCATCTATCTTTAGCATTGGGTACCTATTTTTCACTGTAGCACAGTTCAAGTCCCTCTCGTCTATACACAATTGTAAGGAACCATCCTTCTTCTTTACAAAAATTATTGGTGCACCCCAAGGTGAGACACTGGGCCTTATTAGCCCTAAGTCCAGTAACTCTTTCAACTACATTTGCAACTCACAGAGTTCTCGCGCTGTCATCCGGTACAGAGTCTTGGAAATTGGTTCTACACCAAGTTTTAGCTCAATAGTAAAATCAAGCGCCCTCTTAGGAGGTAACCCTGGTAACTCGTTTGGAAAAACATCCGTAAATTTTGACAATATTGGGTACTGATCTAATGAGGGTCTCTTCCTTTCATTCACTGCTTAAACTACATATAGTCAACAACCTTGCCTCAAGCATCGCTTAACCTTCATAGTTGAGATAAAGCGTAATGACACCTTTCTCTGTACACCCTGGATCTCTACTGGTCTTCCTTCATCGTTGTCACAAAGCACCCTTTTTGCGAAACAATCTACCAAAGCTCGATGGGCTTCTAACCAATCCATTCCAATGATTAGGTCATACACCCCGAGAGAAGTGACGTATACCTTCAACCTGGTAGTACACACTCCCAGGTCTACTATACAATTATCAACACTCGATCCTACAACTTGTTTTTCCCCCAAAGCCATCTCGACTTGTTTAAAGTCATCGTGCTCGTAGGCTTCCAACCCATTGTTTTCTAATGCAGATGGTGAAATGAAACTATCTGTAGCACCATAATAAAATAAAATCTTTACATTGATATGATTTAGCATACCTGATGACTCCACCACCGTGGATTGATGTTCAGCCTGGCGATTATTAACCGTTGCGTAAATCTGGTGGCTACTACTTGCTCTTCCCATCGGGGCCTTTCCTTCTCTATGCACAAATCCTGATTGTAACTTTGGGTAGTCACGCTAGTAGTGGGGTCCTCCGCACCCCCAACAGGTAACACAAGATTGAACCTGCGCACTTTTATGTGACTGTCTCTGAAATGAGTTCCTTCCTCTGGAACCCCTGCCCCTACTGCTGCTCCCTGAGATGGTCGTGGACCTGCCTGCGTCATTGGTGATGAATGAGATGTTGCACTCACTACCATTGAAATCCCTATGGCTACTGTCCTTGGTGCGACTCTGTTACCATATGGAGGTGGCCTTAAGCCCCCTCCCCTGGGAAATTTCCTAGGGGCCTTCTCTATGAATCCAGGATGATGTGAAAAGGTCGGTCTTGTACTTCCAATTAAGATCATGTGTTCCTCCGCATAATGCACATTTTCCACAGCTTTCGCTACTGAAGATGGTTTCCACATCCGCACCATAGCCCTTATCTTAGGGTTTAACCCATAGACAAAGTGTTCTGCATGTTGTTGGTCATTATCCATATATGAAACATATTTGACCAATTCCATAAACATAATCTTATATTCTTCTACGGTCCTGTTTCCCTATACTAGAGCATGAAACGCTCCTACATGTTGTTCCCCATAGTAAGCTGGCAGATATTTCCTTCGAAACCTCTCCTCAAAAAGTATCCAAGACACAGTGTCTGGGGTAAGATGTAGTTGTATTTCTAGGTTGCCCCACCAGTTCAATGCATTGTCTCTCAACTGAAAAATCACTATCTTCGCCTTTGAGGTGGACACATAGTCCCTTAAGGAAAAACAACTTGTCATGCCTTTCAACCATTCTTTTGCACGTTCACTGGCGCGACCCCCAGCAAACTCTAGAAGTTTGATCTTTTGCAATTCTCTAGTGATGTATTTGGGTGGAGGTCCTCCCCCTGAATCCCTCGATGCTTCTGGATTACCCGTTCCAGATGGTGGGGGTTCCACTTCGATCCCTGCTAGTTGTCGCCCCTTTAAAGTCTCATTTATGGCCTCCAAAGAGTGCAGTATGAGAGCTAGTTCAGGCGATGGTGGTGGCGGCACTGGCGGTGTTGGCGGTGCCTGCGACGATGCTCCTCTTCCTCGATTCCCTCGAGTCCTAACCATCCTGTATGATTTAACCTGCATCAACCAAAGTTGTCAGGGTGAGTTCAAGGACATTTCACATTTGCACAACTTAACTAGAAAACAGGGTTAGGCGTAAGTTTTTATACTTGTTTGTAAATAAATGTTACTCTCTTTAGGGGAAGTGGCTAGGTTAGGGTTTAAGTGTCTAAGATTGATGTCTTCGCCTAAGAAAACGATTGACCCTCTCGCCTAGTAGTTATGCTAGCACTGTACCACACTCACCTATTCTTCAAACTTACCTTCCTAGTGCATATGCAATCTCCTTCTTGCTTGTCCTAGTCTAAGTCCTTAAACCTTCAATTTAAAACTAATTAATCACGTTAATTAGTTTAAATATGAATCATAAAATTAAATATAATTTAAACATTAATTACTAATGATTAATTATATTTAATTAATCCTATTAATTATACTAATAGAATATACTCACTTACCTTGATTAATCATAATCTTAACATAAAATATTTAATTTAATAGTTAAAGCATACAATATTTAAATAATTAAAGTTTAAGCAAAAAAAAAAAATTTGCCAATTTTAAACTAAATCTAAGCAAATTAAATTTTTTTAAAATTTAATTACATAAAAAAAATTTTTATAATAATAAACAATAAATAATATACATAACGTAACTTACAATAAGTAATATATAAAAAAATAAAAATAAATATATAAATGAAAATAAATAATTAAAAACAAATTCCTTTTTTATATATAACTAAAGCGCGAGCACGCATGAAGGCCACGTGCTCCACTCTCGTTTTCCCCCCAGCTTTCCTTAACCTAACCCTACATCCACTCCCTGGCTCTCTCTATATTAATCCTAAACTTCCTTTTCTCACTCGTTTCTTCTTGCGAGGTCCCTGGCTACACGGTCGGTTGCCATGGCCTTCTCTCATGGCTTCTCCTCCTCGTGGTCTGGGTGTTTGGTTTCTGGCTGGTGGAGGGGCTAACAGGGTACCTCCACTTTCTCTATGCCTAGTGTGAGTGTTTCTCCCAATGATCACAGGGTTGAGACCCATGAGGCCTGTGTAAATACCTGCGGCTCGTGCGTGGTTTGAGCGCTGGAGCTGGTGCTGGTTTGTTTTATTTCTGGCTTCCAAATTTTTTTTTTTTGGTTTTTTGGTTTATTTTTTCTTCTGGACACGTAGAGTACTTAATATAATCCTCCTTGGTGGCTTGGTGTTTGGGAACTACACTTTGGCTGGACTTGTGTCTTGACTTGTTTCCTTATTCATTGGGCTTTGTGTGCAAACTTAGTAGTGTGTTGTTGTGATTTGGCTCTCGACCCGACTCTTCATTGTATGAGGCATGCAGATAGGTATCGGCTTCGCACTAGTGCGTGGCTTTGGTGTCTAATGACTTGGTTGCTTGCATGCTGGTACGTGGATCAGTGCATGGTCTAATGTATCATGGGCTTGGCGTTGGGCTCTATGTCGTGAGCCAAAGCCTGCCCACCTGTGGTCTCTTCATCCCTGTGGCCTAGTGCCTGGCGCGAATCTGGTTGAAAATACTGGCGGCTCAGCCTCGATAGAGGTTTCGCTGCATTCCTACCCTCTTTCACATCGTGCAATCCTCTAAGAGTTCCCATGGTCATTGCCCCTCTGCTACTACTGATACCCAACATGCCTATTGCAATCACACACCGCACGAATATAGCAAATGAGTCTGTCTGCCTTCTGCTCTGTATCCTTCCGTTTTCTCCCTTACTCCTCATATTTATTTTTTTATATATCTATGGCGCTAGGGTTTATGTATTTCACCTTGGGATAATAGTATATCTGTAGATACTAAGTGCCATATGACACTGTAAGTGCAGCTAATCCAACCCAAGCCCTAAATCTTACCCATGGTTTCCATCCATCGACGGGTGCATTCAGATGTTGTTAGTGTTGAACTAAATCTCTCTCAGTGTTAATGCCTTTGGGAGAATACGCTTTAGGTTTCTAATTTTTAGCCTAGTGACCAAAAAATTTTCCGAACCCTATTTGCCTTCATATATTGATGGAAGGCAAAAGAATTTTGTACATGATGAATCGTCAGATTTGGCCTAATCTTACAGACTATGATGGTTTTTTTCCTTTGTTGTTATCATATTTTTAACTGCATTTCCATCATCCTTAGTATTTTTAAAACATAATTTGAATTGTTTTATCTTCTTTGTGGGGCTAGACTGCTATCTCTTTGTTATTAAAAATCCGAACGGACCAAAACAACCAATATTTCATGGACCGTGTTCAGCTGCTTTAGTCCATGGATGTACATTGAGTGCTCCCAATAAAAACTTCCAATGATTTAATTTGGAGAATAAAAGATGGTCTGGGATTATATATTGTACTTTTCTTTGAGGCGTTAGAGGCAACTTGCCACAGTGCTCGCAACCTAGACATCTCCAATATGTTCAGCTGAATTCAGGCTCTGAAAATTAGTTGATAGTAACAGGTCTTGTTTTTGCTATGACTAGGTGGGAGATTTTGAGTTTATGGTTGGCTGGCAACCAAGAATCCAGATCAAAAAATTTAATAAAGTATTTAGGGTTATGCAAGAATGAGCAGGGATGGGAATATATGCACACAGGCCAATGATGAGTTATATTTTAGTTGAAATTACTGGCTGAAATTATATCATTTGATGACATTTTTATTCTGAGGCCTTATTGTGTTCATTTCTTAATTGACGATGTATTTAGTTTCTTTATTTATTCGTTCTTTAACTTCAAAGTTTAAAGAACTTCATCTGATACTCAAGAAGCTTTATTGGGTTGTTTGTCTATGCAATATTTGACAGGTTCGGTTTTTCGATTTTCCTCTTATCTTCATAATTATACGAGTTTGGATATAAATATCTAAATCCCGTACCTTCAAAGTATCTTGGAGGAGGTTGCTATGGGTGTTTAAGTGGTTGTTGGCTGTCCATGGGTTTTTTTTTTTTATGCAAGGTCTCTGTTCTTATTTTGACAGGTTGGATGTCTTCTAGGGTTTTAGTTTTATGTGATTTCGCAATCTTATTTTGATGAACTTTTTGATTATGGCTTTTGATATTACAACCCATTTTAATGATTATATAGGCTTGCTTTATTCTATATTTCCTTATTCATTGATTTAGAATTAGAATGATTACAATTTTGACTGAATTCATGCCAGTTTGATTTGGTATTTTCTAAATGCAGTGTTCACTATTGCCTAATCGGCCGATCTAGGTTTGTTTGGTGGGTGTATCAGTTTACTTGTTTACATTTCTTTCTATTAAATATACATGAAATTGATTTCATTTATTGGGTGTATCCATTTTTCTTTGTCCGTGTGTTTTTTTTTCTTCAATGTTATGCCATTTAGTTGATTCTTGGTGGACAAGCTCCCTAAAAGTATGATAAACATGGGTAACCGGTTTTTTAGGATTTTGTATTCTTTCTTCCTCTAATCATGTTAGTTAAAATTAATGACTTTCTTCACTCTAATGCAGTTGTTCAGATTGGGGAAATTAATGAAGGGCGGGATTGCAGTATTTTTATTGGCTCCCTAATCATCAGTGAAGGGTTCACCCAAAGACGGGTAGTATTAAAAAAATCTTTCACGCAGTTACAGCCAAAAATATTCACCAATGATAATATGCTTCTGTCTTGCAATTGTTTAGGGTTCAAGTAAGGTTCACTAATGAAAGCATAACTCAGTTGTAGGTAGGCCCTTAAGGCTCTAGTGCTTCAAACTGAGGCTCTGATACCATGTGTAAGGCCCTAATTTAACAAAGCCTAAAACAAATTTGTAAATTTAAACAATTAAGATTATTTCAACGTATAAGCAATAAGCAATTTCATTATTCAGAATATAAGCAACAAAAATTTAAATTTATGAACAACATGCTAATAAATTTAAATAACCATCACATATTCATGAGAATGCGTACATAAAAATACCTCTGTCTGATGCCAAATTCCTAACCTATGGTTTTCCTCTCTGTTGCTCTGCCCAGACTCTGCCCAAAACCTAATCTTCCTCCCTGCTAGCTAGGAACAGAGCCTGTTTGGCTCCCTAGCTCTAGGATTCTGTGAGGATTCCTGGCCCCCGAGCCCAAAACTCCTAGCAACTTGGTGCACCCCTGTAACAGTCCACCCAAACTCCAAAACCAGAAAAATATACAACAGAAAATACAGTCCTCTCCTGCAATAATGCTCCTCTCCCAAAAATTTCATCTTCACTCTGGAAGGCCTCTGCCCAGTCATATCCTCCCCATTCACTACCTTATCCCCCCATTTACTACCTTATCCCTCCATTTACTACCTTATCCCTCCATTCAATACCCTATCCCTTGTCATACGTAAAGTCTTATAGTAAATAAATTAAAGTTATTAAGCCTTGAATTCTTTATCCAAACCTTAAATGCGTTGATTAATCAATTATTAAACAATTAATAAATAAATAATTGATTAATAAATATTATTAATAAATAATCTTTATTTAACTAATACACACTAGGACAGTTAATTATTTAATTAACTATACTTGATAAACCCTATGCATCTATTTAACTAGGGTTGTTACATTCACCAACCCTTCCTTCCACTCTCCGTTCAATGTCTTCAGCTGCGCAGCTCCTCCTTCTATAACATAGGAAATATCATATGGTCCGAGCCAATGCGCTATGAACTTCCCAGGGTGTTTCAGGAACTTACTGTCATACACCAGTACTAGATCACCTTGCTTGAATGCCTTCTTATTGATGTGTCTGTCATGATAGGCCTTCTCCCATTCCTTTTGAACCTGCTGGTGGAATACTACAATAAATCTATCTTCTTCCAGTTCAACCAACTATGCAAGCCTCTCACGAACATCATCAATATCATCCATGTCTATAAATGCAACAATTCTTAGGCTTGGCACCAAGTATTCAATTGGGACAACAGCTTCGAGACCATAAACCAACTTAAAAGGGGTCTACATTGTTAGTTTCTTATAGGTAGTTCTATAAGCCCAAATTACTACAGGTACTCTTAAATCCTAGTCATCCCTGTTTACACTGCAAATCTTTGTCAATGTTGTCTCCAAGATTTTGTTGAACACTTCAACCATCCCATTTGCTTGTGGATGGTAAGGTGTTCTCTTTTGATGGTGAACTGCAAATTCCTCGGTCAGGGTGTCAATTGTATTGTTGATGAAATGTGTGCCTTGATCACTCATAAGGATATTGGGGCATCCAAACTAGGTTATTATGTCATAAACTATGAAGCGCGCGGCTGTAGTTGCACTACAGTCCTTAACTACTTTGGATTTGGCCCATCTAGTCAGGTATTCTATCGCATTGATGATGTACCTTGCTCCTGTGAGCTTTCCTGGTGGTTTTATGGGTCCTACGAAGTCAATGGCCCTCTTTTCAAAAGCTTGTAGGGTCATCTACAATGATAATGGAATTTCATCTCTTCTATATGGTTTCCCAATTCTCTAGCATACATAGTAGGCTCTGGCATAATCTTTAGCATCTCTGTGTAAGGTAGGCCACCAAAGGCCAGCTCTCATAACCTTCTGCGCAATCACTTTCCCTGTGTAGTGTCCCCCTGCAATAACTTCATTAACTTCTGTGAGGATCAATGGTTTCTCTGCCTCCATGACACACCTCCTTAATATCTCATCATTTCCCATCTTGTAGAGTTGTCCAACTATAAGTGAAAAGTCTACAACGTGCACCACTAGTTTCTTCTGGGGAATTGTATACTTGCTAGGTGCCATTCCTGTTGACAGAAACTGGACTATGTCTACGAAGTGGTCATCAATCTTTATTATTGCTAGTAGTTGTGCATCCGGTAGTGTATCCTCCAAACTAGTGGGCTCTTTGCCATGTTCCAACCCCGACAAGTGGTCAGGACCTTTGTTCATTCTTCCTAGTTTAACAACAACTTCAAAATCATATTCCTGAAATAGCAGTAGCCATCTGCATATTCTCCCCCCCAACACTGGATTTTTGACTAGGTAATTCAGTGTAGAGTGATCAGTAAACATTTTAAAGTGTCTTCCCAACAAGTAGTGGCGTAATTTCTGCAGCGCATACACCATGGCTAATCCCTCTCTCTCTGTAGTGGTGTAATTAATTTCAGCTGTAGATAGCTTTCTGCTAGAAAAATCTAATGGATGGTCTGTCCCCGTCTCCAGGTTTTTCCAACACTGCTCCTAAGGAAATAGAAGATGCATCGTCATGCACATGAAACTCCTTACTCCAACCTGGAAAAACCAGAATAGGCGTAGTAACCATTTTTTGTTTCAGTGTGTCGAAGCTCTTCTTCCATTCTTCTGTCCAACTAAACTGACAGTGTTTCTTGAGAATATTATCCATAGGTGTTGTAATATGGGCATATCCTTTGATGAATTTCCTGTAGTATCCAGTATGTCCCAGCGCAGTGTGCAGTTGTTTGATCGAAGTAGGAGGTGGCAGATCAATGATAATGGAAATTTTAGATGGATCGACCAGCAATCTCTGCTTGCATACAATATGACCTAACAGTACTCCAAATGGTGAGAATAATATGCACTTCTTCAGATTCAAAGCAACTTGACACTTCATGCATTTGTCCAACATTAGTCTGAGACATTCAATATGATTTTTCAACAAACTAAAAACAGTCCAGTCATCAAAATGGGCTTCTAGAAATTTATGCAAAAACTCTTTGAAGGCTTCAACCACCACCCTGGAAAAAATGGCTAGGGAATTCTTCAATCCAAATGGCATTACTGTATATTGATAAGATCCCCATTCTGTGGAAAATGTGGTCTTATGGCGATCTTTCTTGGCAATCTGGATCTGATGGTATCCTGAAAATCCATCTGTAAAAGAATACAACTCTTGGCCTCCCACATTATCTAATACTTCATCAGTGAATGGTGTAGGGAAGGGGTCATGCAAACAAGCATCATTCAACTTCCTGAGATCTATGCAGATCCTGATCTCACCTTTCTTCTTGTCTTGCACCACCATAGGGATGATCCACTCCAACTCTTCGACAGGTTCAATAATCCCTGCTTCCAGCATTCTGTTGAGCTCGATCTTCACTTGCTCCTTATATTTCAGGTTCAATCTGTAGGGTCTTTGCTTGAATGGCTTTGCATATGGATTCAAAGGTATCCTCATCTCTCCCATAGGTCCTTTGATACCCTTGATATCAGTGAACTTGGTCAGAAACAAATCCCGATACTCCTGCAACAACTCTGTAATCTTGTCAATGGTAGAAGCATCCCAATAATCTCCGACAATGGAAAGCTTCGGTGTCTCCTCTGTCCCAATATTGACTTTTTGAATTTTGATTGGCTAGCCAATGAATGGCAGCTCAACTCCAGGTCCTTCCACATCTCTTTGGCCTTTTGTTTCTGCAATGTTCACCTTCCTCGGATCATCGTCTTCATGAGCATTGATGTTGTAACAACTTTGTAGTTTCTAGAGGGGCGTAGTCCATTTGTCCTCTTCTTGTTCCAAAGGGAGGCTATATTCCTCCTCAAATACTTTCTGTCTCACAATCTGTAATGCTTGATCTACTGAAGGATATTGACTTTCAAATAAAATGGTGGTTACAAAATTCTGAGTCATACCTTCCCAATCTGTAGTGATGAGGCACAACTCCGCTTGAAGGTACCAGTTGATAGGGGTCGTGTCCAGCGTGTTAATGAATTTGTGCACCCACTATTCTCGAGGAATGTTACTCTAGGCCTATTTGCAGCTTCGCACATGATCCTTTAGGTATCTTTGACCTGCATACCTTACCTCATAGCTTTCTTCTTGTGATGAGAACAACGATTGCATCAGAGTATGACATTGTACCAAGTCTATGATATTACTTTTGTGTGTCCCCCACCATCTTGTTGGTGTGGATTTCAGGGCCTCATCCATTGCCAACAATCTTTGTTGTCTTGGTACACTTGCTTCAAAATATGATAGGAAGTATTCTAAAGGGTTCAGACCATTAAATGTGGGTAAGTTACTCATTGTTGTGTCGATCCAGCGAACCTCTCTGGTTAATCTAGCACATCTCCTTGTAGATACTTCATACATCTGGTTCTACCATTTCTCCAGGGCCTCTTCTGAATCTGATGAACACGCACTGTCACTTCACTAGCTTAGGTTCCCATCGGCTGTAGGATTGATGTAATCCTGTTGTCTAGTTGTTAGTTTGTATATGTTTTCCATTTCATATGCGTGGTCTTCCTCTATGATGGGTTCTGTGTACCACTGACCCTCATATGGATCTAAATGTGCGATGACCCTAAGGCCATTCTTTTCAAATTTCATATGTATTTTCTTTAAATCAACCACAGTGGAATTATTGAAAGCCCAATCAATTCCTAACAGTGCAAGGTAAGGGCAGTTGTCATCAACTATCTCAATTACTTCAAAATATGCAAACATTCTTACTCCGTCGATGTCCATAGGGACATGCTCGAACCATCCAAATGGGTTGACATCCTGTTGGTTAGCCATCCTAAGCCTGATAGGGGAATAGATCAACTTCGATTTTCCTATCAATACCCATGTTTGGTTCATCATGACATTGACCTCCGACCCTAAGTCGAGGACCACATAGTCTATATCGTACTCTCCTATTTGAGCATTCAAGTGTAACTCCTTATTTGTTCTTCTCCTTCTTGCAATTTGGTGTACTTCCCTGTTCAGTAAGGGGTCTGTCTTTCCTAGCTCATATTGTCTAATCAGACTCTGTAGCTCTTGTACAACATTTTCATCCTGAATCAACTTAATAAAAGTATATAAAAATTCCATGAGCTTCCTTACCTCTTTTCCTTCTTTTGGCGAAGCAGAATGATCAAATTCCTAAGGCATGCCATATTCTCATACTTTGGGTAGTGTTTTTGATGAAGAACTTTGGTCTCCTTTGAACTCTTGTCTTGCTTCCTCGAATATTTGTCTTTCTTTCTTTGCATCAAAAGTTTGAGTCTTCTCTGTAGCTTTCCTGACTCTTGAGTCTTCTGTATTCTTTCTTTGGGTTAGTCTATATTCTCCTTTAGCAGCACCTCCTCGAGTGATAACAGTGAATCTAGGGTCTTCTCCTCGAGGTTAATCATATATTAGTTGCACTTGTGGAATCTACTGAGGTCCTCATCTTTCCTGAAGCTGAGCTAGCAATACTGGACAGTCCTCCATAACATGCTCAAAAGAGTTGCAACAACTGCAAGTGGTACAAGGATTCTGACAATCCCTTGCCAAGTGTCCTAGTTGTGCATAGTTATAACAGATTATCTGTCCTCGTCCTCGGCCCATACCTCGTCCTTTGAATCCACCGCGAGGATTGAATTTTCCTCTTCGTGGAGAGTTATACTGTGGAGTGTTTCCTCCTTGATGTACTTTGCCGTGGATTTTGTATATATCTCTTGACCTTTCGTGCATGAGATCATAGGCCCTACAATCCCTATCATCGTGCCCTACTGACTTATAGAATGTGCAATATAAATTGGTGTGTGTCTGAACATATTTCTGCATGTAGTAGCACTCACCAGGGAGATGTTTGTTTTTGCATACTTCTCACCAGGGTAGTGTGACTTGCTTCAAAGGGCTCGGGGCTCCCGAGGCCAAGTATTCATGAAACAGGGGATAGTGTTCCTTGTCATGGCCTTCTGATTTGCATCTAACACACCATATGTCTTCTCTTTTGTCATTTCCCTTATCCTTCTTCATATCTTCGACCTGCAATGACAAACTAGTTAGTTGATTCAAGATCTGGCTCATACCTGAGCTAATTCTCCCATAGGGGTTGATTCGAGCTTCATGGTGATCTCCAACGCCTTAGACGGAAAAGCGGTCTTCCACTGCATCAGAGGAACTCTGATGTGGGGTAAAAGGGAAGAAATGAACCATTCTTTGTTCTACTCGTCTGGAATCTGAAAAGTCAATCAGCTTGTTAAGGTCTTGAATCTGTTATTGAACTCCCAAACGGGTTCAACTACCTTCTGTTTGATCTCTTTCAATTATGTAATACATTGGGACTACGACTTAGGTTTCTTAAACTCTGAAATCAACGTATTCTTGATCTCATTCATAGGCTTAGGCTGCGCAAGTCCTTTAACAAGTTTCATGTACCATCTCAGTGTGCGATCTCTTAGAGTGGTACTAAACTGAGTTCTTTTGACAACCTCATCGATGACATTCTTAATGTTCCACACAGCTTCACATAGGAACCAATGTTGATCAGGATCTTCAGATCCATCTCCCCTAAAGATAGGGAGCCTCATCTCATCTTCCATAGATCTTCCTAGGCTTCCTGACTGAGTATGTGGTGGACTACTAGTGACAGTGCTTTGAATGCTTTGGTGACTCTGATTACTTAGATTGCTTAATGTTGTCGAATCAACAGGAGGAATAATAGTACTTACTTCAATAATATGCACAGTTCTTGAGGTTTCTGGTTCATTCTGGCGAAGTTCTTCAGCTTCTACCTCCTCTGTTCTAGTGGGTTCTAAATGTTCTTTGTCTATCAGATCTTCCTCTTATCCACTGTAGAAACCCTTATCCCCGTAGTTCTTCTTGAACAGGTTCACAAGATGAACTTCCTTGAATACTTTTCCACTGTGCGTATGTCTAGCTTCTGTGTCATTGTCGCTGTCCGAATTCCTAAACATTAGCCTTTTCAAATCCACCCAATCTACTGTATCTTCAAGACGTTCTTTTCATGAAATAGAATCTTGATTCTTAACTTCAGAAAATGTAAAAATTTCCCTCTGGGTCCCTTGAAAAAATATCTCTCGACTTGGCTATATGATTCTACTCTATCAACAACAAACTCAGTGATATACCCTCCAATGGTGTTATCGAACCAGTGATCTAATGCTCGTGATACAGCGTTATCAACGCTCTTAACCTTCTGGATTAGCGTCGATGTCCGAATCACAGGAGGTCTAGATCTGATCTCGAACTGGGTATCTCCTAGCCTAGCTAACCACTCATATAGCTCCTGATGGATTCCTCCAAAGAATATCTCATGTATGTCAGTGAAGATATATCTTCCTAGCCAATCCTCTGTACTCAGATTGGGGTTCTTGTTTTGGGCTTCAGCAAATTCCTTCTCTTGATCCTCTGTCCACTTTTGAATCTCTGTCTTTGATGGGAACCACCTTGACATTCCCTCAAGAAGATTCTTGTCCCGAAAATGAAACCATTTGTTGGCACAGGGGCAGACCCGGGGTTCAGCTCCAAAAGTGCACCAACAAGCCCTAGCTACTGGCCCTTTCGGCAACACCTGCAAGGCAGATGTAGTCTCACCTGATGTAGCTATGGGGGGGTTGCAGGACAGAGATGTTTACAACCAAAGGGAATATCAAGTGGATCTAACCGAACAACAACACAACTATCATATATCAACTACCTTCTTAGATCTACTCCGCACAGCAATAGATCTTATCTAACATAGCAATGAAAATAACAATATAACAATAACAGAGATCAAAGCACCAATCACACATACGACACAAGATATACATGGTTCACCCTCTCTCTAGGGCTACATCCATAGAACTGTTCTTATGATATATTAAGATAAAGCATATAGTTCTTGTATGCGCTCTCAGTAGTAGATCTTCTTTATTCTTCTCTCTTTCTCTCCTCGTCCTGTGCACCTAGCTGTAGGACTTGATCTTCGCACCCAGCTAAAGATATTACAATACCAGAAGGCTCTCACACCTAGCACTTCTCTCTCACAATACAATGATCACTCACATTAACAATACAACTAGATAGACAACAATATCATACCAACCCGACCCAAGTCCTCGTGACCATTATTTATACATTACAATAGCTCACTGACAGCCTTAGGTCGAAACCTAGGTGTCAAAACCCTAGATACCAAAACCCTAGGTGTCTAAAACCTTTGGTCAACATGACCCACATTTTTCGGGCTTCATCGGCCTGTCCTTCCTTCCTTCTCGCGTGGTGCTCCAAAGCATCCAACAATGTTTTTTTCTGCTTGTTGAGTTGTCCACGATCCTTCTTCCTTGTTGCTCTGTCATTCTCGATCTCCTCGTTCAATGGCTTGCTTTTCCTTGCTTCGCTCTGTCTTTTCTTCTCTTTTCTTTGACCCAGTAATAGTCACTGTGTCTTCCACGAAGTTCACATTTCACCTTTTCCTCCTTGATCTTCGCTTCCTTCCCTAACCAAGGGCCAACAAGTGGGAATCAGAACCCCCCGGTGCATGAAGGTGACCGTCTATGCGTAAATATGGTCAAGTCTCAGATTAATATAGCCACTCAATCTCATGATTACAGTTCTTCACAGATTTTTCCAGGTCCAGAGTCTCCTCCTCCTCAGGAAGCACCTTTGTGGATTGAAAATCCATAGCCTCCTCCTTGTATTCTGAAAGGAGTACTAAAATGATATGCCCACAACCCTAATGCTAGAGCTTCTCAAAACTATTCGATTGTCGAGGATCTGGGTCAAACCCCTTGTGTGATGTTGGCTTTGGAGTTGCTCCATACATGTCCTTCACAGATGAACGCCCTGTTATCTACGTTAGGAGCTCTAGACCCATGTGGCTCAAAGGTTATCAAGTTTGATGTCACAGATGTTCAACCTTGCTTTCCTTACCACGTGGCCTTTCAAATCCATGTGGATTACTCGAAGTATACCATCAAACACACTATTATTGATGAAGGTGTTGCAATGTGTGTGATGTACCTAACCTATTGGAAGACCATTGGCTATGCAACCCTCTCTTAATCTCTGACTATGTTGACCGCTTTGATGGTCGTTTTTTCCATCCCCATGGAATTATTCCCACCTTTCCGGTCCAGTTAGGTGGAAATACAATGGAAGTGGATGTTTAGGTGGTTGATGCACCCCTTGACTATAATATATTGCTAGGGCATAATTGGACTTATGCCATGACCACAGTCATGTCTTCTGTTTTCTGCACTTTATGTTTTCCTCACGAAGGGAAAATCATGACAATTGATCAATTATCCGTTGCGCATGCTAGTCCCAATGCACTAGTTGGACCTTCAGTCTGAGTGATCGACAATTCTCAGCTGGAAACTGAGGATATTGGTGTCGAAATGTATTCCTCCCTCATGGGTACCTTTGATTTCATGACATCGATTCATCACATTTGTGCCATGTCCAGCAGGTCTTCTTCGTCAATGAGGTCTGTTCCTTTCCATACTTCATACTTCAATGATCCTTGGACCCTACCTTCCCCGACCATGTCTTGTGAAGGTCCATCACATATTGGAATGGAAATGTCACTCTTAGTGGCAGAGATAGTGTATCAGGTTGTTCTTGACTCTACTGTTGACCCGAATCTTGTCTCCTCACAAATAGACGAGGAGGATCCTATTCTCGAGCCCGTATGGGCCACCTCATCATATTGCTCACATGATTTCCTTGATGATACCTTACCTTCAGATGAAGCCATGGGATGATATGCATCATCGCTCTTACTTCCTCCCAGATCTTTTTAGGATCGAACATGACAAATTTAGATCTACCTTGAGTGAGATGGTTGGTCATGCAGTAGTTCCACTAGATACACATGGAATTTATGCCGAAGGAAACATGGTGAATATTTATCCTACCATCATGATCGACATCTCTCAAGCTCCTGGAAAGATTGAAAATGTATATATTGGTGTGGATTGTTCTCTTGAAAAAACTCAAATCTACACCGATCTCTTCAAAGAATTTTGTGATGTATTTTCTTGGTCATATGAAGAGATGCCAGGAATCGACCCTCACATTGTCGAACATGAAATAAAGACTTATCTGGATACTAGACCTATTCAAAAACATATCAGAGATGTTAATCCTAGGAAGGCCCTTGTTATTAAGGCAAAGGTGGAGAAACTACTTAATGTTGGTTTCATCTACCTGGTTTCTTTGACCAAATGGGTGTCCAATCCCGTTCCTGTGAATAATAAACAAGGAACCATCCATGTGTGTATGGATTTTCGAGACCTGAACAAGGATTTTCCTAAAGAAAACTTCCTGACACCTTTCATTGATCATATTCTCGATGAGTGTGCATGAAGCGAGGTTTTTTTCTTTTATGGATGGATTTGCAGGATACAATCAAATTCAGATCAAACCTGAGGATCAACATAAGATGACATTTATTTGTCCTTGGGGTAATTTTTCATACTGGAAAATTCCTTTCGGCCTTAAAAACGTCAGAGAAACCATCCAAAACACCATGACCTTTGTTATTCATGATCTCAAACACATTGTCTAATCTTACCTCGATGATCTCGCTACTCACTCTCGCAAGAGAGTAGATCACTCTACTCACCTTCGACTAGTATTTGAGAGATGTCATTATTATCACATCCATTTAAACCCTCACAAGTGCATCTTTTTCTTTAGTTTTGGATGTCTCTTAGGGTTCTTAGTCTTTGAGAATGGGATCTTGGTGGATCCTATGAAGGTTGAGGCAATACTTAGATTGCCTCCCCCGTGCAACATTCATCAACTTCAGGGTTTACAGGGGAAGGCTAACTTCCTTCGTTGGTTTATAGTGAACTATACCAATATAACTAAGGGTTTCATGTGTCTTTTGAAGAAGGACACTCGGTTTATATGGGATGAATGAGCCCATGAATCCTTCGATGCCTTTAAGAAAGCCTTGGTATCAACGCCTCTGCTGAAGCCTCCGGACTATAGTAGAGATTATTTTCTTTATATCTTTGTGTCTGAAGGGATGGTTCGTATGGTTCTAGTTCAGGAGGAAGATGAGCTCCATGAGAAATTTGTCTACTATCTTAGTAAAAAATTAGTCGGTCCTGAACTTAAGTACTCTCACATTGAGAAGCTAGCCTTGGTTGTTGTACATGCGGTTCAAAGATTACGATATTATATATAACTTTGCAAAACTACCGTAGTTGTTGATGTCAATCCATTTCAATACGTCCTTACTAGGTGTATCATAGGGGGGAAATATAATAAGTGAATTTTCATTTTGCAAGAGTTTGAACTCTACCTTGCTTCAACAAAGTCTAAGAAATCGCTAGTTTTTTCCGAGTTGATATTAGACTTCCCTAGATTAGATGAGGATTTTATCCATATTGATTCATTTTCCGATGAACATATTTTCCTTATCTCATCTTTGGACCCCTGGTATGGAGACATTTTTATCTATCTTCAAACCTTGAAGTTCTCTCAACATCTTTCAAGAGACAATCGACGATGTATATGGAATCAAGCTAAAAACTACCTTATCGTCGGCAACACTTTGAATCATCAAGGCATAGATAATATCTTGCGTCGTTTCTTGTCTCACAAGGAATTTTAGTCCTTTCTTAATGACTATCACACTGGGGCTTGTGGTGGTTATATATATGGGCTTGCGACAACCAAAAAAATATTGCAAGCTGGTTATTATTGGCCGTCAATTTTTAAAGATGGTGTTGAAGTAGTCAAGAAGTGTCACCCTTTCTAGTTGTTCACTCATAAAATTCATTCACATCCAACCCCTCTTCATCCATTCATCATCTTCGGTCCCTTCGCTAAGTGGGGGGTGGATTTTATGGACTGGAACCCAGCTTCGGACGGGGGGCATCAACATATTATCATGGTCGTAGACCACTTCACTAAATGGGCAGAGGCCATGCCTACTATTAAATATGATGGTAATACTGCAACATTTTTCATGTTCAACCAAATTATATCCCAATTCGGAATCCCCAGAGAGATTGTCACTGATCATGGCAGTCACTTTCAGAATGAAATGATGAAGGAATTAACAACAAAATTGGGATTTAAGCATGGTAATTCTTCCCCTTATTATCCCCACGAAAATGAATAAGTAGAGGCTGTGAATAAATCTCTCAAAACCATTTTTGAAAAAACTATCAACCAAAGTAGAAATGATTGGCTTCTTATGCTTTACCCTACACTTTGGGCATATTGAACCTCGCTTAAAACTTCCACCAGTTTTTATCCTTTTGAGTTAGTACATAGTGTGGATTCGATCCTTCCAATTGAATGTGAAATCCCTTCACTCAAGCTGGCAATTGAGCTCCTACCTGACACTTCATATCTTGAAGAAATCCTTGTACACCTAGAGCACCTAGATGAACAGCATTGAGATGCCTCTACGGCTATCAAAGTGAATAAACGGCATGTTAAGGTTCAGTATGATAGGTTTGTCTTTCCTTGACAGTACACTGAGGGTGACTTGGTCCTCTTTTATGACCAAGCCAAAGAACCGTTGGGGGCATGAAATTTTAACCCCATGTGGAATGGTCCTTATATCGTGTGTCATGTCTTGGAAAAAGGAGCATATGAGTTGGAAGATTATGAAGGGAATATGTTGTTTGAGCCCAAAAATGGGCTCTACCTTAAAATATATTACGCTTGAGCCCTCAAGCTTGGGCATGACTATTTGTTTACTAGTGTATCTTAGTGTATATATATATATATTTTCCTTTGTGTCAATCGACTTGATTATCGAGTTTTCCCTTGGTTGGAAGATGTCAACAAAGTCTTCAGTTTACTTAGGATTCATAGACAGTGCCATTCGTGATACACGGAACTTGGCTTCCGTCGCTTGGGTCATTTACTCACCCGAGGGTGAACTAGTGTCTTCAAGTGGCGTTTTTCTAGGGCCATCAATGAATAATGTGGCTGAGTATAGCGTCATTATAGAGCTATTACGCGGCGCCATTTCACATGGTGTTTTATATTTAGAGGTTCTCCTGGACTCCTAGTTAGTAGTATGCCAGTTAAATGACAGTTACCATGTGTGAGACCCTACTCTACTTCGACGATTCCTATGGGCACAACTTTTGGAACGACACTTTGATTTGATTACTTACAATAACATACCTAGAAGTTCTAATTATGTATCTGATGCATATGCTAATTATGTTTTAGATTGGCATTTGTCGCATAACTAAAGTAAATAAAACAAATTCATCAATGTACACATTGTATCATATATAAGTAAAGCCGAAGACAAATGTTTTTTATATTTCATCTCTCCAAAACATATGGTGTCATAGTACAAAATGGGGCTCACACCCTAAAAATACATATATGGCTGATAGATATAATTACCATGGCATCTACGCATGTGGCGCTAGATGAATATCATGATAGCATAATATGGTGTTTACGAGATGCCAGAAGATTCATGCCCATGCACGAGGCACACCCACCACTTGTCGTTGCATAGTCTCTGGCAGATCCTCCACCTAAACCATAGGAATCATGTGTGTCAAACGAAACAGGTTCACCTGCACATTTTGTAGCACTCTATCTGCATCTCCTCCAACTAGCTCATCTCCCTAGTTCCTCCACCGATATCATGGGAATCCATCTGGTCGTCACAGACCCACATCTGTGTAACAAAGTAATTGTGAATACTTGATACCATCCAAAAATATTTGTGTTCTTTATTCTTTTTGAAAAACAAAAAAAAATGAAATATATAAAAACTTTTCATACCTATATCACCGTAGGCGGATCCTGGTGGAAATGGAATATATAGATATCCTCTGTACTTGATCCCAACATAAAGGTAGTTGTTTATGGCTATCATCTGTCGACGCCACCGGGTGAAGAACTCATCATTGTAGGGGGTTGTGACCCTACCACCTCCTAACCACCTCATCACCTCGGTCCACCATGACATGGTTGGATCACGTGGTCCACGTGGAATGATATCTACTATAGGGCTCAAGCCTGGAACCCTCTCAAAGAAAAAACTACACAAGATAGATGTGAACCCAAAGTTCCTCTTCCTACCTTGTTTACAGTATGTCAGCTGGCTCTTCATGTTAGCCAGTAGTGAGGTGCAGAAATCATAAACCATGCGTCATAAACACTCCACTGAGTAAAACATGAGTGGCCTTGATGCATGGTGCAACGAGGTCGACCCCATGATCTATGTAAGTACAAGAACGATGATATTCAAACTCACGTTCTTGATCGCCCTAATGGGGAGTTGGCTCCCTACTTTTTTTGTTCCTGCAACAAAGTGGGTAGAAATGTAATTCTCTATATTCATATCACCCCCAACCCCCCAGGCTTTGAGGTTCACCACCTCACCCCGATGAGACAATCTTGTAATGAAATAGATTTCATCGACTTCAATTCCCAATGGTTTCCCATCGAGATTGAAGGCCTCTGTGTTCGGATCCCAAAAGTTTACTAGCATTTGGAGCAATCTCACTTGAGCCCTCATTCCAATGAAAGCCCAAAACTTGTAAAGCCCATATCATTTTAGTGTTAATTTGGACCCTGCATCACTTTCCATTGTTGCATCAACTTCCTCATGCTCTCTCTCTCTCCATTCAAGTACCATCCTGCAAAAGAAAAACCATTTTTTGAGTCAAACTCTTTAAAAAACTAATTTGCGGACTTGTACGCGAGATGCAATGTGAACAGTCGTGTGTAGGGATGCATATACGTGGAAAGACTTTTCCTTTCTCGTGTACATCTCTCCATATACACGAATCGATGAACTACAACTCGCGTACACCCTAATTCCTAAGTTGCGCTTTCAAAAACTCAAAAAGTGAGGCCTAATTTGAAATTTTAAACCACTAGAAATGAAGAGGAGGACAAGAGCACTTACTTGGTCTAGACGGTTGTCAACTACATCGCTCATAGCTCCCACAATCGGCACTTGAAGATCGTGGGAAAATTGGTCCAAAATGCACTATGTGGGTAAAAAACTCAAATGGTATGGTAAAATTGGTTATTTTTACTATTAGTAGAAAACTTTTACCCACTTTACATAGTTTTTGCTAATTTTTTGACCTAGTGGACTAATAGTGCAATGGAAGGAGTTGGTTTTGGTGGTTTTGTCCAGGGATTTTTGCAATTTCTAGTGTCATTCCACCCATTCGTGACTTCGGCAGGTATTTTCTTTGACCAACATATAGGATAGGTCGTCACTCCCTAGGTACGAACCCATTTATTAGCAACACAGAACCTTCTTTCTGCTACTAGAAGTGTCGTTAGTGAATGGTAGAGGCTTACCAAACATGGGTTCCCTAGTTAGAACCTTTGTGCCATTTGGTGCCCATGCAGAGATTATTCCATAGGACTGGGATTCCCTTATAGTTCCAATTTGACTTTTCATTCAAACTTCATATTCTTACTCATAACCATTCTAACCTATACCTATGGGACTTCCATTGAGTCTTAGTTAATCTCTTTTCCGACTCTATAAAAAAGTGAAAATATTATCGAGTGAACTTGTCTCTTTCACACTCGTTAAATGGATTTGAAAGGACATCTATTTGGTGTAAGTTTAACCCTTTCTCAAACCAAGTAGACTAATTTCGAAAAAGGAATACTCTAGTCATTAGTGGCTAGAAGAGTTCTCGTGGGTATTGTTTTATACTTTTTCGGGCCTATGGGACTAAATTTACGAAAAAGGGACATTCTTTGGAGTTAAGCTATAATTTAATTTCATCCTCCTGCTTGCAGTATTGAGCCTGTTGTCAGTTCCCTCCTTCTCGTTAAAATCATATTACGTCAGCAATTTTCATCACTAGCCAAGCAGAGCCTTATTTATATCCTTTGCAGCTTGACACCCTATACTCTAAGAGGAAACATTCCCTTGAGTGTCCACATCCTACATGCACCTCCTTGCATTGAGTATAGGTATGTTCCACTGTTGGAACTAGTTTCTTACTCACGACACTCGTTCCTCTCTTGTATCATAGCATTCATTTGTCTATGAAAAAACAAAAAATGACAGGCGGGAAAAGAATATTATCTCATATTGGAAGCAGTCGTGTCGCCTTTGAACATAGCACAAAATTTTGAGTCCACTTGTCATCCAAAGTTTGGGTTTAGCATGACCTTAGGAAGTTGAGATCGTTACTTAGAGTTTACTCCTCCAACTGGTTACTCTTACAGTCCCTATGGAGAGTTTGATTGGTGCCTCCTACATCACAAAGTTTGATTATCAATTCTATGTTGTTAGAGTCCTCCATATGTTTCATGCTCTTGTTCAAAGGATGTCTATAAGATTGTGTCAACCATTTCTTAGAACTCTTGACTTTGCATGTCAGCCATACCCTAAGTGTGTCTCAGAATCACATGAAGTCATATTCCTACCATCCACCCTAGTCCTACTTTCATTATGGATAGGTAACCTTGAACCCAACAATCGACATCTCCTCATTGGTCATTGACTGGGGCATTTCCCTTATGTTCGATGGCAATAAATCTATTCACACATTGGGATTTGTGCAGTGTCTTGGATGTCATTAGCCTTAGTGGTGGTTTCCTCGCCTTTGTCGACAATTTTCCTTATTAGATTCTATTCAGAGGGTGTTTTTCATGCACTACTTGCATTTGGTGCATGTGAAAGACACACAGGGTCATTGGTTCGTGAATATCCTCTTCTTTCGAGTTCCTCCAAATCATCAAGCTATTTCTTTATACCTCGTGCTGACTAATGAGAGATTCCTTAATTCTCTCCTTTCAACGGGTCTCCTTCTATCGACTTTAGCTCATCTATTATGGAAACGAGGCCTAGANATCCTCTTCTTTCGAGTTCCTCCAAATCATCAAGCTATTTCTTTATACCTCGTGCTGACTAATGAGAGATTCCTTAATTCTCTCCTTTCAACGGGTCTCCTTCTATCGACTTTAGCTCATCTATTATGGAAACGAGGCCTAGATTCCTATAAGTACCTAGAGGCTTGCAGTCATTAGTGGCAGGTTCTCTTGCCATCGATAGTTGGGAATACATCAGTGTCTACTAATCGATGGATTCTTCAAGTGTTCAACCTCAACACCTTTATTCACACTTGTAAGAATGTACTCGATACCTTTATACCTACTTTCATTATCGATAGGATATCTTGTGTTTGTTAACGGTATACATTAATGATCAATAATCAAACAAAGTCTCATTGTGTTCGACCTCAACACCTTTATTCACACTTGTAAGAATGTACTCGGTGCCTTGATAACCACTTTCATTATCAGTAGGTTGTCTCGCATTTGTTAACGGTATACATTAATTATCGGTAATCAAACAAAGTCTCATTGTGTTTGACCTCAACTCCTCTATTCAGATGATTTAGACTTGCACCTTTGGTGGATCGTGTAGAAGACTTGAAGACATCAGTTTATAGTAGCAGATTTCTTGAGTTGTTGTTGTCATTCATTGGACGAATACCTAGATGGCTTCAATGATCATGGGAGATCAGATTGTACTCCATTGTATACAGATATCTTTAGATTGATTTTGAGACTGATTTTCACTAGGCCTTGTTCGTGACTATGACAGCCTATGACATTTGTCTACTATGTATTGCCTATTCATGGCCATGAACATTTGTTTGGTATATTTCCACATGGATCTGCAGTGTAATTCAAATTGGCATTCATGTGTACAAAGTCATTATGAATTTTAATATTCTCAGGAGCAGCTAGCACTTCCAGATGAGTCTCCATCACTCCACTTATGGGAATTATAATGTATTTCAACCATCGCAAATACTCCTCTGACCTCACACATTAGGGGGCATATGTTATAGAAAGATTTTCCTCACCCCATGCAACTTGCTCAGAAGGCCTTTCCATTTACCTATGTAGACTTGAAGTCCCTTGTTGTTCTTTCCAGAGCTAAAAAATCATATTTTTCCACATATACGCACCCTAATAGTTATACAGCATGCGTATATGTATGTTTCCCCACTACAGCCCATGTACATAGGGTTTTGTACCAAAAATTAAAAATTGTGTCGGGTTTCCATGTCACGTCATGAGATCCATGATCCTTGACCTTCCATATACTGGAAACGTTCCGACTCATCCCTTCAATTCCATTGGAAGGCTATAAATTGGGTCATATCAAAGCCGTGGAAGAGGAGAGAATTCAACATTTGAGAGCAAAGATACTCTAGAGAAATTTTCACTTCACATTGAGTCTGCATCCCTTTGTCCTTTAAAGTCTGAACACATTGTCCAGCCCCCAAGCTCTTCCTTCTTTGATGGAGAACCTCATTGTCTCTCTTATATGAGCTTGCCTTTGGTGGAGGATTGAAGTGGTGGAGGCCTAGCTAGAAGGGACTTAGTTTCTCGGTTCTGAGACGTGATGACACAAAAGTTTGTCACTTATACACTTTTGTTGATCTTTTTTAATAGAAATACTATTTTCTCGTCCAATTGATGTCTTGCAAATATTTGAATTATTATTCCATGGGAGTATTTGTTATGAATGTTAATGGATTATGCTATTGTATGTGCTAACATTATATATTATCACCATATGCTTCTGTGTCTTGGTTGTTGAGGACAAGTTGCAGGTATAAAGCTTTGAGTCACGTGCTCAACAGTGGTCTTCATCGAACGTCCGGACGAGGTAGGCTCTTTATCTTGTCTTGTTAGCAATTTGATTTATATAGCATACTTGGGATTAGAGTTGATTTTTGCAGTCATTCTGTCTGTTGTGGTTTACCCCATGCCATAGAGTGATTTTCCTCATAACAAGAGGCAGAAGCAACCTTAGCCATATTTTTCCCAAAGTGCGAAAAAACTCACCCACTGAAGGAGTGCCCCCTAGACCAAACTGAAATTTGTGGATTTGTGAACAAGAACACTCCACCAGCAAATGCCCCTCCTTACCCAATTTAGAATCAATTTATGAGGATGAAAACAAAGAGGTTGACCAATTATGTATCATCACACAAAACAGTCGTGGTAGCCTCGACATGGGAAACTATGAAACAATTGGGGTTAAATAGAAAGTCAAATAATTGGTGGTTCCTTTGTGGCATGGTTAATGCTTGTCTCATCTGACATGGGAAATTATGAATAAATTGAGGTTAATTGGAAATTGAGGAAGGTAGATATGAATTCCTCCATGGATTTAGGGTGCAATTTATTTTTTTGGAGCTGCCTGGAAAAGAAGTTGGAATATCCAATAGAGTTTGCAATCATCAATATACTCTGGTATTAGTTCGTTCATCTTGGGGTCGTTCTAGGGTTAGACAAAATAGGGGAAGCCATGTCTTATTGATGTTGTCCATGTTGCCTACTAGGGGAAATGTGAGGTCTAAGGAAAGATCTCCACAAGTGTGAAAAAGACAATGTGGGATCCTTGGGCATGACCTCTGCCTTGACTTTGGAATGGTACAAGTGGAAAAAGACCATGGCTAAAAAAACATCAAAGGAAATTGAAGTTAGAGAGGAGAACATTGTGAATGTGGGGAATCATCTCTTTGGACTTCTAGATTTTTTGATCATGCTACGGGGAAATTAATTGGAATTATCAACCTCATTGGATGCCCTCTTTGACTTGGAAAATCACATCATAACGCACATCAACCTCCTTCCTAGAATGACCAACCCAAAGATTTAAATGATCCTATAATTATTTCCATGATTGAGGACTTAACTAACCCTTTGGGGGGAGAAGAAAGTAGCCCCATGGGGGGTGATGCACGTTTCGAGATATAATTTGTAATCCTTTGGAGGGAGAAGAAAGTAGCCCCATGGGGGGTGATGCGGGTTTAGATATATAATATTTGTCTTTAATATATTTTTTGTCCAATAATTTTATTTTTAAAACATTATAAGGATGTATACTTGTGGGTTTAATGCTTTAGTTGATGTTCTCTTATACACAATAAACTCAACATTACCTTTTTGAGTTGTAATAATATTAACAAAATGTAAGCCAAACAATTTTGATTATATAAAACAATTGTTAGTATGAAAAAAAACTTTAAATAACCTAATAACTCTACAAGCCATTATAGATAAGATATATAACTTAATCTAAGTTAATTTAATATGAAAAAATAAAACTTATCATATAAAAACTTTAAAAAAAAACTATTTTAACAAATTGAAATTAACAAAATAAAAAATTTATAATAATTGAGAAATTCTTTTTTGGGTTTGGTGTTTACAGGTAGGTGATTTGTCTGTGGGAGTGCGATTGGAGGAGTGAAGGAAACTCAAGAGATGTTGGACTTTTGTGTAGAGCATAACAACTCTTGCATGATTGAAAGCGTTCCAATGGATTAAGAAATGAAATGAAATGAAAGTAATTTTAACGTCCACGAGGCTAAAAATAGCCTATGGGACAGATTGCTCTTCCATCTGGCTTTTGCATTCGGCCCTTTTCTTGTGAAGTTTTACAATAATCGCTCCCAGCTTCTCAACAAACTCTTCGCTGAATAGATTATCCCAGGAATTAGCTGCCAGAATACCTGCATAATTTCCCCTACTGTCTTTGANGCTCTTCCATCTGGCTTTTGCATTCGGCCCTTTTCTTGTGAAGTTTTACAATAATCGCTCCCAGCTTCTCAACAAACTCTTCGCTGAATAGATTATCCCAGGAATTAGCTGCCAGAATACCTGCATAATTTTCCCTGCTGGGAAGGCAGATGTCAAGTACCGTTTTGTAATCGACGTTACTCGCAGCTTTTCAAGTCCAACGGCTAACTCACTGAAATTGAGATGGTGATGGTATTATTTTCAATGATACCCAACAGTATAGGTTTTATGAGTGGGAGGAGGGTAGGATATTATATGAGATGTTGGTAGCTGAAGTATAACAGGTAGTATTTTGGATCCTTTTTGGTTTGTTACAGAATGGTGATTAGCTGGATTAGCTATGATAATTATGATGAAGAAATGTAAAAAACAATTATACTATATTATAATTTTGTGCTAATTTAAAAGGTAGTATATTGTAGTAGGTACTGAATTAATAATAAAGTAGAGTAAAGTTCTTCCCATCATTAAGATAAATGAAGTTATATGCAACGAATCAAGAAGGTCATCTACAGATGGATGGTAGTGGAAGTTTGGCTATGACTGTTATAATTTGAGAACCATTTGTAATATTTTCTTAGGTAAATGCTTTTGTTTTTAATACTTCCACGTTTGGTTCAAGTGTATTTCAATGTTCTCTTTATTTATTTATATGAAAATACCATTGTATCCATGGAAAAAAATGCATAGTATTGTTAAAAGTAAATTTTAATTTTAAATTTATCATTTCCACAGTTATTTATTTTTTAAGGTTTTAACTTTTAAATATATCTTGCATTTGTGAACTAAATTTTTGGTTATGCAATCAAAACTTGTATCTGCAAAATCTAAGAGTGGATGTGCCACTTTCCTTAGCCGCAGCACAAACCTCTCTTTTTTAAAATCTTTTTTTGGCATTTTTTTTTCCACAAGAAAATTACGCTTTTAAATTTAGCAAAATATAAAGAATGTACATGACTACACATTTCATACAAAACATAGAACCTGTCTCGACAAAAGAGTAATACTACATCTCTCTATCGCTCGAAGATCTAGATGAATAGATCTAAGCCAACATATCTGGAGAGGGCTAAAAGATACATATAACTGTGACATTGCATCCAAAAGTATAAGAGACCAAAAAATGAGGTTTCTAGATCTGATAGACAAAAACAACTAAAAAATAACACTCAAAAGAGGCATTATTCGAAGAGTTGTAAGTGAAGGGTGGGGCCCTCATTTCCATCTTCCCTTCGACTATAAGCTATTCTCCCCGGTTGTTTTCTAAGGTTGTTTTCTAAGAGCCAATTTTGATAATCTGTCAGCGTCTTTGTTCTCCTCATGATAGATGTGAGCGAAAGTAATATTTTTGAAAGGAGCCATGGATTCTATGATTCTTTCCTTCCAACTTTCTAGAGTTGCTACCTAAATGGCTCCTCTCTTGTTTAGCCAATCAATGACAATCTGAGAATCCCCTAGCATAAGTAGGTCCTAAAGGGATAATCTAGAGGCCAGGATTAGAGACTCTCAAGCCCCCAATAGTTCTACTTTGGTGTTTGATCCTTTGTCGCAATTGGAAGTCTAGGTGTAAGAGGTGGAGTTGTTGATAACAATCTTGCCCCCAGCCCGACAAATTCCTTCCTTCTGTTGAGCCGCCCCATCAAACCACGCTACAACTTTTTCGAGAAGCACAACCATCTTTTGAGGCCATGTAAAGGTTGATTTTATCCTGCTACAATGAAGTTTAAGAGCTGTGATGGTTTTGAAAACAACCTTTTGTGCCGACGGGGTTCCTTCTTCGAAAAGGGTATGGTTCCTTTCATTCCACATGTCCCAATTTGAAAAGGTCGGTAAAGAAGCAGCCGACGGATTTGTTGTTGTCCAACTTGTGAAGCATTCAAGAATAGTATTATCAAGCCAGCTATGAACCAGGGACAGCTCCTTATGTACCTTGTTCCTAACATCAAAAGCGGAGGTGCAATGGATAAACAAATGTTTAATCGTTTCTTGTTTTGTTTGCATAAGGGGCATAAGCCTGGCCCCATCCAACCCTGTTTCTAAATATTTCTCCACGTGAGAATCTTATTTTCAGTGACTAACCAGGTGTGGAGTTTTATATTTCTCCATCCGAACACCCTTGGTGACCAGAACATTTCTGCAATTGCGTTGTATACATTATTTGTTGTAAGATTGCCAGAGTCGTCACCACCTATCTAGAGCAAAGAATCGGGCCGGTTCTGAAGGAAGATACCGGTGCTTTTTAGAATTTTCTTGTAAGCTTCCCATTCCATGGCCAAGACTCCCTCAAGCTCCAGCTCAGAACTAGATAACATGTTTGCTCCTAAATATCCATGGACCTGTGGGGTACTTGCTTGAAATAGAAGGAAAACTCTTTTTGAGTTTAGTTTTTCTATTAACACGTCGGAGAGCAGAGAGGCCTTTCCCAAACCTAATATAAAGTTTTTCCCAATCATTATCGAGTGGTCATTGCCTGGATTCCAGGCCAAACAATGGAGAATAATCGACAGAGTATTTGTTAAATTTTTCCACGTCTGATACCATGTCATCAGTCTGGCTGTAACCATTCTGAGCCATGAGTGATGCTGGGAATGAGGGGGATATTTTTCCTTTAATACTCTGCTCTAGATGCTTGGTTCTATTAGAACACGCCATAGCGTGTTTGTGGCTAAGGCCCTGTAGAAGAAGTTGAGTTTTCAGAGCCCCCATCCTCTGAAAAGATTTGGATGCAAAACCAGGTCCCATCTACACAAGTGATATTTGAAAAACTTTTTGTTTCCAACCCAAAGAAAAGAGAAGGATAGCTGATGTAAATTTGAAAGGACCGATAGCGGAATATGAGCTATAGACAGCTAGTAAATGGGAATACTTTCCAAGACAGATTTTATTAAAATGTACCTTCCCCCCAGTGATAACAGTCTATTACACCAGTGGGTTATCCTTCTTTCAATTTTTTCAATGAGCCAGGTCTAGTTTGCAGCTTTAAAATTGTCTAGCTTTAAAAAAATGCCAAGATACTTGAAACCTCTTGTAAGATCTTTGAATTCGTACTTGAACATATCTTTTAGTTCTGCTAAGGAATCAGGCTGGATTCCAAAGTGGTGAAAAGTTGATTTTTGAGAGTTGATACTTAAACCCGGGGCTCGACAGAAAAGGTTGAGTATTTTCCTTATTTCTAGCCATTCTTAATGATTTGAATTGGTCATTATAATCACATCATCTACAAAGAGGAGATGTAGGATTTTTGTGAGTCTCGACACCTTGATTCCCATAAGGGTCCCCTCTGATTGACTCTTTTTTAACAGGATGCTTAGTCCTTTCATAATGAGGATGAATAAAAAAGGAGATAAAGGGCATCCTTTTCGCAGCCCCTGCTCACTCTGTAGAAAAGAAGTCGCCTCTCCATTTACCAAGATAGAAAAAATTGTTGAAGTTATGTAGCCCATAATCCAATTAGTAGTTTCCTTCCCGAAACCACATCGAATGAGAACAATCCTTAGAAAATCCCAGCTGATGCAATCATATGCCTTTTTTAAGTCTAATTTCAAAATAATTGCTTGCATCTTTTTTGTCTTAATACTGTGTAGACATTCCTGAGTTGTGCCTATGGCATCTGAAATTTTCCTTCCCTTGAGGAAGCCTAGTTGTTCTTCTGATGAAAATCGAGAGAGGATGGGACACAGTTTAAGTGCAATTAATTTTGAAATTATTTTGTAACACAAATTGCAAAGCACAATAGGATGGTAATCCAAAAAAGTTTCAGGGGAATTTACTTTTGGGATCAACGCAATAAAGGTAGCGTTTAGATTTGTTTATACTTTACCATTTTGACGAGCCTCCTCCACCATCTCTAGTAGATCTTTACCAGGTCAAAAAAATGCAAAAAACATTTGACCGTCCAGTCCTCCAGTCCGAGGCTCTTGTCCTTTGAGAACCCTTATAGAACTACTAAAATTTCCTTCAAAGAACAGGGTTTTTCTAGAACTGTAGCATCCTCTTGTGTTACCATTCTTGGGAAAAGTCTTGCGGTCTCTATATGATCCTCAATGTGACAAGAATTAGTTGCTTTGTAGTAAGAAGAGAAATGGTTGAAAAAAGTTTTCTTAATGTCCTCCTTGTGTACAAATACTTTGCTAGAATCATCCTCAATCTCCCAAACATATTTTTTGTTCCTGCAATAGCGAGCAAACTGATGAAAAAAAATTTGTTCTTGTCACCACTAGCGATACAAATCGCTCTGCTCTTCTGTCTCCAATGCTCCTCCTCCTCAAGAAGATTCTTCTTTCGTTCACTCTCCATATTACAAAGAGTTTCCTCATAGTCTAAGGGTTGTGAGCCCCGAGCCTTTGATAGACAAGATCAACAATGCCATCTTCAAGTTTTTCCAGATCCAAGCGCTCTTTAATTTTTTTGACTTTTAACCATGATTTTGTCCTCTCTTTCAAAATTGAGAGTTTAAAAACAATTTTGTTCTAAGAACCTTCCTGATGGGAAAGAGATGCATCCGACCACACCTCTCGAAACAGAGCAGCAAATGACTCATCTTGAATCCAGGCAGAATTAAACTTAAAGGGGAAAGTCGCCTTAAGTCTGTCATCTTCTAGCTGAAGAAAGATTGGTGCGTGATCAGAGATGAATGGGTACTGAACCCATGCACGGAAATGGCCTGAGGACTGAAGAAGTTTATCCTCCACAAGAAACCTATCCATCCATTTTGAGATGCTCTCCAACCCTAATCTCCCATTTCGCCAAGTCGACTGCTTCTACAGGGGCTACGTCCACCAGATTATATTTTGTGAATAATCCTTTGAAAAATCCTGCTAAAGAATCGGCCAATGCAAAATCGCCCCAGGATTCCTCTGGGCTTGTAGTTAGATTCAAATTTCCTGCCAAGATTGAGTCGTCAAGTGCTAAAAGTCCCTCTCTATCGACCTTTTCCTAGAAAATTTTTCGGTCTTTGCATGGGGCATAAACATTCATCAATGACAACTTCCTTTTTGTAGTTAAACAAGAACCCGACAACATAATTCCTCCAACGCTTAAAACTGAAGAAAACTCAAAACATGTAGGGTCCCAGGAGGCTAGGAGGCCTCCAGAATTTTCGACTGAGCTAACCATGCACATCATTCAATCTGGTCTGAGAGTAAACATGAAATTTCTGGCCTTTTCTGCCTCCACCAAGGTTTCTTGAAATAAAATAACTGAGGGTTGTGTTTTTTCCAGGAGCCTTTTTAGAGAGGCTGATTTTAGGGGGCCTCCCACCCCTCTGAGGTTGAGGGAGAGGAGGATCATGAATTCACCCATGCAAGGGATTTCATGCCTCTAAGCTCCCCTTGATCTTGTTCAGTTGAAATAGAAACAACAGAAGAAAACGTAGAGCCATTTTTTTTGCGTGCACTCCGGGTTTTTAGGGGAGAGAGTTCCATACCTAAACCTCACCAAACCTGTTCCTTCCCAATGTCTAGATGTTTTCCCTTTGATGAAGTCGAGGCTTCCCTAGAACATGTGTCGGGAACTAGATCCCTCCCAAGGTAAGTCGAAATGGGCACAGGTTCAGATAAAACATTGATGGGAGAAACTAAGGACGATATCATTGCCTCCAAAGAAGGATCATTAACAAACGACTCAATATAACCCGGGGGAAACAGGGGATCTTACTCCTCTGGACTAACAGAAAGGTTTTAAGAGATCGACATCTTACAAGGGGATCGATTCTGCACTAGGTTGATCTAGGGCATAGAGGAGTCTGGAGAGGAAGGAGTTGGGTTTGTACTGGAAGCCGGAGCAACCGAAATAGTAGAGACATGATTTAAGAGGGCTTGACTATCTAACCAATCCCTGTCCCAAGACGATAAAGAGCTATATAAGAGTGGGAAAAAGAGTTTGAGCTTACCTATGAAAGAGGAATCCACCAGTTCAGGACTGATGGTTGTAGTGTAACCCGAGTAGGTCCCCGCCAAAGAAGTATCATCCAAAGGAGAATAGTAGTCCTCCAGGTTTGGCCTTGGATTGTCCTCTGTCTCAGTTACGCCAAAGGGTTGGGAGCAATCTTTGTGCAAATGTCCAGTTCTTCTACACAAAGAACAACAGAATGGGATTCCTAAGTAATCCGGCCTTTGGACATAGAGTTGGTCCCTCCATTCGATGTCAAGAGTCTCCAATAAGCCAGCATGTAAGTCAACTTCAACTAAGACCCTGGCCATTCTTTTGTCTACCGCTCTTAGTGCACTCTCATCGACTTTGATAAAACGTCCCAAGAAGTTGCCTATCTACTCAAGGGCTCTATAGTTCCATAGCTGCAGTGGGAACCCCGATTGAGTTAAAAAAAATTATGTTCCCTTTACATTCAACATACACACACATTTATTGGTATCTTGTTACACAATTATCTGAACACATTGAGTTAAAAAAATTATATTCCCTTTACATTCAACATACACACAAATTTATTGATATCTTGTTACATACTAATAAATTATAATTATAATTATATACATAGTTAAAATATTTGTTTTAAAATACTTTAATTTTTTCTTGTGCTTTTATGTATTCTAATAACCAATCTACCAAAACATTTCAAAGACTATCGCCCCATCTCACTGTGCAACCTGTGCTATAAACTTATTTCTAAGATTATCGCCAATCGAATTCGTCCCATACTCTCCAAAGCATTATCGGAGGAGCATCTAGGCTTCCTGAAAGGTAGACAGATTTTAGATGCAATTGGTGTAGCACAGGAATGCATCCACACCTTAAAAACCAGAAAAAAATCTGCCTTTCTTCTCAAGATGGACCTTAAGCAAGCTTTTGACTGTGTTAATTGGAATTTTTTGCACCTAATTCTTCTGCAGAGCGGTTTTGGGCGAGCTACTACTAACTGGATTTTAAGCTGCATTACTTTGGCTTCCATGGCTGTTCTGATCAACGGGGAACCCACCCGTTCTTTTCGTTGCAAGAGAGGGCTCCGTCAAGGATGCCACTACTTTTTATCTTGGTTCTTGAAGGACTCAATATTCTGCTCAAAATTAGTCAAGCAGAGGGCAAACTTTCTGGTGTAAATTTCTCGGGGCTGTCACACATACTGCACATTCTCTTTGTTGATGACGTGCTAATTTTGACAAAGGCCAATTTTGCCGAATGGTCCCTTATTCATTCCATCATTAGCACTTTCTGCGCAGCATCTGGACTGGTGATAAATTTACAAAAATCTCTCTTCCTTGCTTTGAATGCACGGGAACCTTTCTTATCTGATTTGAAAGATTTGTATGGTATTAATGTTGCAGACTTGCAGGAGGGTTTCACTTACCTTGGATTTTTCATCAAATCTTCCAGATTTACAAACAAAGATTGGCTTTGGCTCCTAGACAAATTTGACAGGAAAATTCATCACTGGTGTAATAAGTTACTTACCATGGGAGGGCAATACATTCTCATAAAAGCTGTGCTGGAAAGTCTTCCAGTCAATTGGATGGTGCTCACAAAAATCCCGGCAACAATGCTTAGATCTATTCGTCAGCTTATTTTATCCTTTCTTTGGACCGACAGCAAGACTAATGGTTATCATCTCTGCAACTGGGAGACTATTTCAAAACCGAAAAAGATGGGCGGATGGGGCCTCAGGAACCTGCCCTTCTTCAACCGGGCGCTGTTGGAAAACACTCTCTGGCGCATTCTTATGAAGATTGGCAATTGGAGCAAGGTTATAAAGGCAAAATATTTCCCCCAGTTATCGGTCCTTTTTTGGCTCAGAACTGCCTCTGAGAGACCAGCAGTAGGCTCTCAGACCTGGAATCATCTTTTAACAACCCTGCCTATCATTCATCATTGGCTCTCTTGGGCACCTGGCAACGGGCATCTGATTGAAGTTGGAAGGGATAGTATGCTGGGATTGGGCAAGCTCGCCATGCTATCCACAGATCTGTTGAAGCACCTTCATCACAAAAATCTCTTCTTCCTCTATCAGTTCATTTCTTCACATAGTGAGGGTCTTTTGAGTGACCGCTAGCTCAGTAGCGAGGAGATAGAGGTGGGCGCCGATCTTGCTATTGAATGGGACTGTTACACGCTCAGACTTAGAGCTTTAGGCATCTGTCTTCAAGACAGGCCCGATTTGCTCATTTGGATGGGAGGGGACAGATCCGGTGTCCTTACGGAAAAAAACGCCTACAATGCTATCGCTGCTAAGTGCTGGACTTCCTCTTTGGATCGTGGACGCGGTGTGATCTGGAGGAGCGATTTCCAGCTCAAGCAAAAGTTATTCACCTGGTTATTACTTGAAAACAAATTATTGATGTGGTCGAATCTACAGGATCGTGGATGGTCGGGGCCCAGCCGATGTTGTCTCTGCAAATCGAATGTTGAGACAGCTGCCCACGTCTTCATTGACTGCCCTTTTACCAGATCTGTTTGGCACTTATTAACACCGGCTCGATTGCATACATCAAACTGGACAGGTAACAACCTTACTCATTGTTTTCAGAATTGGCTGCGGGTCTCATCGAACCATTTGAAGCTTCCGATCCTTCTCTGCTGGCATATTTGGAAGCACAGGAATGCGGCTCTTTTTGAAGACAAGGTACCTTCCTCACACAAAGTGGCCAGTGTTATCTTGGCAGAGTTGGCTGTGAGAAGGAAGAAGTCACCGGCAATTAAACCGTGCAGATCCATTTTCAAAGTTCCATTAGATAAAATTGTAGCTTGGTTCGATGGTGCGGCACAACAGGATGGCTTACTCTGTGGGGCGGGTGGGATGATCACTATAAGTCCTCAGACTTGTTACCGGTGGACACTAAACTGTGGGACTGGATCCAACACGAAGGCTGAACTCTTAGCAGCGTGGGCATCATGTGTTCTGACAAGTCGTTTACACATCACTGAACTCTTACTGCTTGGTGATTCCAAGCTAATAATTGATTGGTTAAATGGGCGTGCTGACTTCCAAGTCGCGGACCTGGCAAGCTGGAAGGAGAGAACATGCGAAGCGACACAACAGTTTCATCTTTTTACTTCTTCTCACATTCTCAGGGGGGGAAACATCGAGGCTGGCATACTCTCTAAAAAGGAATTGATTTTGCCTCCGGGTCACATTAGTTTCACTAGATGGGAAGAAGGCAATGAGGGCCCACCCTCGATGATCATTCTTTGAGAGACTAGTCCTGATTGATGCTCATCCTTGGGAATGTCTTTGGACGCGTTGTGAATTGTCACATCCTTGTTTTGATTGGAAGCTTGAATCATTGGCATAGATCTTGGTTTCTTGTGATTAGCCCAGCCATACCAAACTTGTATACTTTTATATCCTTTTGAATATAAAGCGTATTTTTTTCGTTGAAAAAAAATAACTTGATCTTTGATGTCCATCATAACGACTTTCCACAATGGATATTTTGTTTATGCATCTTTGTTTATTATTTAATGCTATTAGTTTTAGGTGGGATTTTCAGGAGTTGGGTATAGAAGGCCCACTTTACGTATAAATTGAAGATCTGTCCTTGTTCGTGTCATGGGATGAGTATGAATAACAATGTACATGTATTTTATTTGCACTATTTTTTTCAGATGCTAATTGAATTTTCTTCCAATATGTATTTTATTTGCACTATTTTTTTTAAATGTTAATCAAATTTCCTTCATAATGAATATATGATAAAATGTAATTTATTTATTTATTTATCATTACAATAAAATTATTATAATCTCATCAAGATTTAAAAAGTTTTGTATATTCAAATTCATTTAAAACATAAAAATAGATATCTGAACAAAGACAAGTTTTTTATTTATGAAATTCCAAAGATGGAGTGTTTTAACTACATAGATTTATGTTTTTTATTTATGAAATTCCAAGAATGGAGTGTTTTAACTACACGGATAGATTTATGTTGTACTAAATCCTAAAGATCATTTCCTAAATACACTCTATATGATCCTATTTTATTCTCAATACCACAGATCAAATTTGCTTAAGGGTAGGATAAAGATTAACAAAAATGCTTCATATTTAAATAATTTGTTTTATTGTTTTTTAATAATATAAATAGTTATAAAATTGCATTTTTATGGCTTTAAAAATATATATATATTTTTATAATTTATTATTATAAAAAAGTTCTCATCAAATCTAGAAGACTTTGTATCTTAAAAGCATTTAAAATAAAAAAACATAATAAACCAAAAAAAAAAAACTATTCACATTGCAATTTTTTTATTTATTTATAAAATTCCAAGAAGGATGGAACGTTTTAATTACACTGACCAAATCTTCAACCGCTTCTATGCTGTAGTAAATCGTAAAGATTGTTTGACGAGATCGACTACAAGCTATCACATAGAGTTTTGTCTCGTGCTGAGTTGGCTTATTTGTAGTGTGCTCTTAGTTTTTAAATAAAAAATTGCAATTTTAGAACCAAAACTGGTGTTGGCACGTGCATAGACCACATACCTTTTTTATTGTTCAAATTTTTGCAAATATTTCTTATACATTCATAAAATCTTAAACTTTTTGCAATTAAACATTCCAATCTTTATTTTGATATATTAATATTTTTCTATTTTATCTTTGCATTCTTGTTCATATAATTTACATTGTTATTCATTTTATGATTGTGGAATAGATTCATTTAGTATAATATGATTTACATTGTTATTTTTTTTAAGGAAAAATATCTTATATTAGATATATAAAATAAACTTTACAAAATTTTACTGGAAAATAGTATCCTTTCTGTGATTTTACAAATCCCAATTCTCTGCTTTTAATTATTTTATCACATATACTTCTTACCAAAAACAAAAAGACAAAAATATTATTATTCTAATCAAAGCTTTCAACTTGTTCACCCATTCCTTTGGAAAAAAATAAATGCCTTCCTCCATAAGCAAAGCCTGTTTTGATAGTTGATCTGCTTCCCTATTGAATTCCCTGTATATGTGTTGTATTTTTAAGTTCTGGAAGTTTCCACTCATCTCTCGGATTCTGGTCATCTGAGGTTGTAATGAAATCACCTGCAAACTGTTTTTATAAGAAAATCACTCAACAATTAATTTGGAATCTCCAACCAATTGTAAACAATTAACCTTCTTATGTAGAGAAAAAAACAAAAGACAACCACTCAACAATTAATTTGGAATTTCCAACCAACTGTAGACAATTAACCTTCTTATGTAGAGAAAAAAACAAAAGACTCCACAGTGTAGGAGTTCTCCTCTAGTATTTGTTCTCGTGCTATAGTGCAATTTAATACTAAATATATCCCCCTCTCGACATTTTAGCATTGCACCGGCACCACATTTTTCTCCTCCATTTTGTGAAGCCCCATCAAAAAAACCAACTGCCATATTTTCTTCTAGCAAAGGAGGATGAACTACTCGTTGTGAATGGATAGTAACAGTTTTGTTATATTCACCTAGATCAAGCAAAACTCAATTAACTACCTTAAGAAGAGATAATGGATAATTCTAAAAAATAATCAGATTTCTCTGTCTCCAAATTTCCCAAAAGATATAACAAGGTAATTCCAACCAATTGTCCTTTTTCTTAATTCAAAGATGAAAACTTTCACTAAGTTCTCCACCATCCCACTTTTTTTGAGACTTAAGAACTTTTAGTAGATATTTCCATACATCTTTTGTGAAGGGGAAATTTACCATTAAATGATTTATTGTTTCCTCTTCCTCGCCACATAGGACCAACAAACCCTCTTTTTATCAGGCCAACCAAACAGTTTAATCCGCAATGGGGTCTGTCATTTCTAGATACCAATCATCCATTCTTTTTTATCAGCTTCCATTTTCTCTAGAAATTGCACCTCATAAGCTTGTTTTGCAGACACTTTCCCTAATTTATTATCCCATGTCCAAACAATTTTATCTCTTTCAACAGATAAGACAAAGCCAGAGTGTTTTAGACCCCTCA
>SNQJ01S0048113.1:38065-51584 GCA_010110895.2 Picea sitchensis
CTTGGGATCATCATACTGTATTTTTTCAGTGATGAACGATGGAAATCCACTTAAATACCTTTGAATTTTGACTATCTCACCCTTGATGAAAGAGACATACTTCAGCAGTTCCAGAAACCTTCTCTCATATTCATCTATGGTCACACTTCCAAGCTTGAGTTCAAAGAACTCTTTCATTTTCTTGTCATAGTATCTCTTAGTCAAGTATTTCTTCTCAAAATACTTCTTGAATTCCCTCCAAGTAACACTTTTCTCTACAATGTGTTGTACCTGCACAAGTTGATCCCACCACATGGAGGCCTTTCTTTTGAGTTGATAGATAACGATTCTACCTTCTGCATGAGAAGAATAATTATGCAATTGAAAATACTTCCTCATGCCTAGCAACCATGTTTCTGCATCTTCATCCTTCTTGTGCTCACCATCAAATGTAGAAGGTTTGATTTTGTTCATTTCTCCTCGCAACTCATCCACCCCAGATCTCTTATACCTTCTCACAGGGGATAGACTTGATTCTTTTCCTTCTCTCTTATGGGAATCCCTTTGGGAATGATGATGATGTCTACTAGCACTTTTTACTTTTCTTTTCTCCTCTGAAGGTTTGTGACTCCCAGATTCACTTGAGCCACTCTCCTTAACCAATTTATTTTCTATTTTGTTCAAACCCTCCAATAGCTTCATGTTGAAGTCATCATGTTTCTCTTTGGCTTTCATGAGCCTTTCATTATCATCTTTATGGCTTTCGACATCCTTCTGCAAATTCTTAATGGTCTCAGCCATATTCATATATTCATTCCTTTCTTCTCCATGTCCATTGGAGTTCATTCCTTCCATGCCCAAATGGACATACACCCCTCTGCTCTTCTCTGGATGACTATAATTCCCATGTGCCTCTTCCATTCCTATGGACTCTTCACTGGTCTGAACTGATCGAGTTGTTTTTAATTCTGAAAAACGTGCAGCCATCGAAACTAATCATGCTAAAAATTCAGCAATTCATGAGAATATGCACCATTTCAATTCAACATACACATTAGCATTATCACTCCCGGTTTCCTGTGTTATCACCACGACAATTCTATATAAGACCCAAGTCTCGAAAACACCGACGCGCAGTGCCTTCCGAGATAAAATTGTGCAAGAAGGTGGTTTTTCGAAACCACTTTCGCCAAGACGCAGTATCACGTGTCTCAACATGTCAAAACCACCACTCGTGGAGCGGGTGACGACTAGTCAAATCACCCTGCTTCACTCATTTAGTACTTCGCAGTCATGTGACATCAACTGAACGTCGCCATGTAACAAACTCAAAAGCTAATCATTCGAAATGGATTGGCCGAGCATGGAAACCCAACGCTCTTGTATGTAATCTATCTGCGCTTCATAAATGGAATTCTATAATTACCACTCCCTAAGTATGAAGATATCTGTGTATCCATAATCGACGTAATCCCCAACTGCTCGACTTTCTGATCTCTATAAAAAACCTTTCGATATCCACAACCTGAGATACATGGACAGGGCTAAATCGAGTGAGACTGGTTATTTGAGCAACATGCTAGGATTTCCTGCGAATAAGGAGGAAAGGGTCCTTGCACACATTCTAGCAACTAAGTTTCATACAGAGCCAGCTACAGAATCGCGGTTGGAAGCCAAGTTGAATCCCACTATAAAGGATTTAGTCATCAAAAGACCAGTCGCTAAGAAGAAGAGGAGTAAGCGGCATAAGAAGGAGGAATCTATGGCTAAAGCGGTCGAAAGTGTTGGAGAGAATCAACCGGTCTGGTTAGATTCTTCCTTAAAGGCAGAGATCGCTAAGCTGAAGTAAGTCTTCAACTAAGATAAGCATGTCTCAGCGAATTTTGAACAGCCGGTAGCGGAGGTAAAGAGTACAAGAGATGATAGGCATGTTCTTCAAACGACCTTTTTTACAACATGCTAACTGTTGTCATCACATTTTTGTAATTTTGTGATTAATACGATTATATAAATACAGAAACGGATTTTAGACTGTTTTATTACAATTTTCTATCTGGTGATGTTATGAATCTTGATTTCTTATATAATAATTTTTTCTTGTAATCTTATATTTTTATTTTCATCTGTCTAAATTGGAGGAAATTAAAACTCAAAATTCTTTTTAATTAATGCTTCGATGTGGTTATGTGTTTCTTTTTCTTTTATTATTATGCAATTTAAACTCAGACTCATCACCTTCCAAGTGACTTCGCGCGCATTAACTTCACCTGTTCATTTATATTTATCGTGCATAGCAATATTACAAGGTAAAACGCTTCCTCACGCACTTAATTCTATTGTGCATTTCTTCTTCGTCGTACTGACAACTCACGCGCACTACTCTTGCGTTGCGCACCAATATCCACTGCGCACAATTTTTGTACCGCGCACCGATATTCCACATGCATTTCATCCGATGCATGCACCATGTCAAGTTTAACATATTCCATAGCGCCCAAATATCTGGGCACACTACTGAATACACCATCATGAAACAACTTATACTCATACTTATATGCATACTAACAAAACTCCTCTGCGTTAAGAAATACCTGCGCACCCCATGTGCACATTACTATGTGTGTGCTCACCGCGCAAGGCTAAATTCAACGCATGCATATGCACGTAATGATCTTCCGCACGGTGCCACAATTTATCGCGCACACTGGCACGCCATCGTTTTCCCGCACGGTGCCAAAATTTATTGTGCGCGCGTCAACACGCCAACCTTTTTCCATGGCCACTCCGTGACTCCAATTCTGGTCACTTTGAAGTTACTCTTCTATGAATATTCGCTTCAACTAAACCCCTCTGGCCCATCCAAGCTCAGTGTTGAACTAAATCTCTGATGCCATTCTTTAACATTCCCCCGGCCAACCTCAGGTCAGGGTACGCCACTCCAGACCAACCACTCATGCTCTGACACTAGTTGGTATCATTCCCAGCCTTCATGCCGGGCCATGCTACTCTAGGGAACAATTGTGTTCCCATACTGCGGAACATACAATAGCATACCTAGTAGTCAACTAAGAAATGCCACATAAATTTACTCTTTAAACTGCATGCAACTAAGACATATACATACAGCACGCTCGCGGAAGCTTTACATCTAAACATAAACAAACAATTACTTTCTGTAACATACGAATTTTATTCTGAAATAACAGTAACTACAGATATGCATCATTTACAGAGAATTACCCATAAACATACAGGAAATTATAATCACATATATTATAAACTGTAACATAGGCATGTAAACAGCAAGCAGCATATCATTTTTATCATACAACTGGTACTTATCTTGGAAATATTCTCACCAACTGGATATAGACCGTCCACGAACCTCTCAGCCATAGACTACACTATTCATCACTCTCAACAGTGAGTCACCCCCGAGCTGGGACTGAACTCCACCCAGGGTAAAGGGTTCCTATCCAGGCTAAGGCTCATGGAAAGAAGGAAAGACTCTGTCTCAGGTGCTCACTCAACTAACAGCCTACAGCCTCTCATTCCCCACATGCTTGTCCCACCCAAGGAAGTGTGCCCCTTCTCTTCTCAACAGCCCTCAACTGCCCCACTTCCCTTCCAAGGCTTCAGCAACAAGCCGGACCGGAAGTCTCAGAGAGTTGTAGTTGTAGTCTAGCACCTTCAGGAATCAATCCCCAACATTTCTCTCACTCAGAGAAATGCTCACGGGCCTGACAACCCGCTTCTTCAATCCCTCTCCAAGCTAACCAGGTACACCAACCAAAACGACGACGGAAACAGGCTTCGGAATGGTGAAATGGTTGTCTCAAGGATAACAGAATGTATGAGTGAAATGGTCATGGAATCATTGACTAGATAACTAAGTGTGGAGGAGAATCACTATCAACTCTTCGTGCAATTCATTGTGCGAATAATGGTCGTCGGGCTGCTGGTAAGGTATCCGTGAGAAGTCTCCAAATGAGCTAAGTTCCCCCACGATATGAATGCATGTCCCCAACTTGACACTAGTCATATCAGAAGTTACTTTTCTCCACTTGTCCCCAACTTTAGAACTTAGGATAAAATAATTATCCATACTTTATGTTTTAGGAAATATTAATATAACATTCCCTTGACTTTTGGCCCTCCATTTTCCCTAACTGGTGAAGTTCAGTCCCCCATCTCTTTTATCGAGGTCAATATGCACGCAGTGATGTATTTTATATTAATCATGAGACATATACAAAATAGGTGCATTGGCCTTTAACATCTAGGCACTCTGGCCTAATTCCAAAACATAAGCATTCTAGATTATAATACTAGCTCACCAACCTATAATGCATATCATATACATAAAGTTTTGTTGACCTTAATATTTTGCGCTCTTTAGTTATTGCGCGTGATGTCCGTTGACATCAAGGTTGTGTGCTCTTTAGTTACTGCGCGCAGTATCCAGAAATGTGCACACTACATCACTTTACTGCGCAGTATATGCGCGCACCATGCCATGAAAGGTGTATTACAAAAATGATTTCTAAACAACTCACTAGCTTAAATATGCTTGGATTACATTTGCATTTTGGTTCGGCTGAGGGATATTACACTATGGGCCTCAAGACATGATATCCTTAGTTATCCCTAGGCTAGGGGATAACATGGTTAACAGTACTTAATGTTAATGATCAATGACTACACAAGAATGACTGCAATTTGTTTTCTTAAGAATATGTCAGAGGCATTTGAGCACTTCAGTATATACAAAGAGATGGTTGAAACAGAGATAGCCCTGAAAATCAATTGTTTAAGATCAGAGAATGGTGGAGAGTTTATATCAAAATAATTAATGGATTTGTAGGGTGAACATGGAATTAAAAGGAAATTCTCAACAGCTAGGACACCTCAGCAAAATGGATTTGTTGAAAGAAATAATAGGATAGTACAAGAAATGGCCAGAACCATGTTGAAAGATTCCAAGTTGGGTGACATATTTTGGGAACATGAAGTACATACAACAGTTCATATATTGAACAGAGGAATGCTCAGAAGTAACAGTGATAAGACTCCCTACGAGCTATGGAAAGGAAGATAGAAAAATGTGAATCATTTTAGAGTGTTTGGAAGCAAGTGTTACATCAAAAGAGAAGATGGTGGGATTGAAAAATTTGACTCTCGAGTTGACAAAGGCATGTTTGTTGGGCAATCAAGAAATATCAAGGAATACAAGTGTTTCAATCTAAGACTCAACAAAATAGTTGAAAGCATCAATGTACATATTGATGAGGCCAGTGTACGAAAGATAAAAGAAGAAAGAAAAAACTCAACAGAGAAGGAAGGAGAAGAGGATTTGAAGAAGAAGTAGAAGAATCAGAAGCAAAAGGAGAAGAAGAGCAAGAGGAAGATGAGTAGAAAAATATTCATATATCTCCAAAAAATCCTAGCCTACGAGTGCATAAAAATCATCCACTAGAACAGATCATTGGGAATAAAGATGTAAGAGTTGAAACTCGAATAAAATTACGCTCACCAAAACAAGGACATCTAGCATTGGTGTCCATAGTTGAACCCATCAGTTTTGAAGAAGCCAGCATTGATGAACACTAGATCAAAGCTATGGAAGAAGAACTAGATCAGATAGAGAAGAGTGAAACATGGGAATTTGTTCCAAGGCCTAAGGATAAGAATGTGATTGGCACAAAATGGGTATTCAAAAACAAGTTGAATGAGGATGGATAGGTAACTAGGAACAAAGCAAGGTTAGTATGCAAGGTATATTCTCAGGTGTAAGGAATAGATTTTGAAGAAACTTTTTCCCCAATTTACAGAATGGAAGTAGTTAGATTGATCTTGTCTTATGCATGTTCGAAGAAAATAAAAGTATATCATATGGATGTAAAATTATCCTTCTTAAACAGAGAACTAGAAGAAGAAGTCTACATCGAATAGCTAGAAGGATTAATACTGTCAGAAAAGGAAGATTATGTTTGTAGATTGAGGAAGGTACTATATGGAATCAAACAAGTCCCCAGAGAATGGTAATCAAGATTGGACAGGTATCTACAACAGCAAGGGTTCAGGAAAGGAAATGCAAACAACAATCTCTACATAAAAATACAGGTATGTTCATCTCCCAAACCAAGTATATCAAAGAAATGCTAAAGAAGTTTGGAATGGTAGATTTCAAGCCCATAAGTACTCCCATGCAGACCAGTTGCAAATTGAGAAAAGATGATATATCCAAGGATGCAGATCAAAGACTGTACAGATCGATGATTGGAATTTTAGTCTATGTGATCCCATCAAGACCGGATGTGATGCAAGAAGTTGGACAAGTGGCCATATTTCAAGCAGCCCCGAAGGAAACACACAGTATGGAAGTAAAGAGAATATTCAGATATCTCAAAGGAACGGAAGACTATGGATTATGGTATCCAAAAGGGAATGATATATCTCTAGTTGCATACATAGATGCGGATTGGGCAAGAAGTGTTGATGATAGAAGAAGTACAAGTGGAGTAGCCTTCTACTTGGGTTATTGTCTGGTATCTTGGTTGAGAAAGAAACATTCTACAGTATCATTGTCCATAGAAGAAGCATAGTATATTGCCGCAGCAACATGGTGTACATATGTCCTTTGGATGAAGAAAAATTTGCAGGACATACAGGTGGAATATGTATTTTGTGATAATACCAATGTTACAAGTTTCTCTAAGAATCCAGTGATGCATTCCAAGATGAAACACATTCCAATCAAGTTTCACTTTCTATAGGAATAGGTTATAGAGAAGAAAATCAAGGTAGAGTATGTTGGGACAAAATAACAGATTGCATATATCTTCACCAAACCTCTTTCAAGGGAGACTTTTGAGTATCTTCAACAGAAAATTGGAGTAGTTTCAGCCCCACAATGACAGGGGGAGAACATCAGTAATCATGAAATACTTGAATTATTTTTTAATGTGTTTTATCAAAGATTTACACAAGGAATCACCATGAAGAGAAACATTAGTAGAGATTATAGGCTTACAGACAGGGGGAGCAGCCCCAAGGAGAAGTCATCCTTTGTCATCAATGTCAAAGGGGGAGAGAAAAATATAGGCATGGAAAGGAAGAGAAGAGACATGAAGAAAGGGCAAGCCAACATGAGAATGAGTGTTTTCATTGTTGTTTTTAAGTGTTTCCATCAATGCCAAAGGGGGATATTGTTGAAAGATTAATTAATTGTTGAAATATTAATTGATTTTTGAAATATTAATTATTGCAAGGATTAATTAATTGTCGAAACTTTAGTTGTTGGAAGATTGGTTGTCATTGATGTAAACCCTTGAACAAAATTGTTTGTCGAAGTAAATTAGCTTAAACAGAATATAACAAGTTGCATGTCAATTGCACGTCAAAGAAACTATAAAAAAAAGATAACAAGTTGCATGTGAGTTGCATGTCATCATGACTTGCATGGTAGTTGCATGTCATTGTGTTATATCTCTTTAAAACATAGAGAAGAGTCAATTGTAAATTACTTTTGTGTATCACTTCTAACAATACGGGTTGGAGATATCAGATAGTGATTCGAAGATAGAGAAATCCAGTGAAGTAAGAAGTTTGCAGGAGCCAAGAGTACAGAGAAGAGGTTTCATAAAGGGATTCCTTGAGTTTATATGTTGGTTTCAGGAGGAAAAGTGTGGACATCTGCGGGCTGCAATGAGGAAAAGTGTGGATACCCATGAGCAGATAGTGCAGAGGATCGTGGACATGTGGGAAAATTTTGTGAAGATCAGGGATCTAAAACTCATGTCAACTACAGGATTTAAGGTATGTCTTCATGTGTATGTTAGAGTGGGTATTATGAAGAACACAGCTTCAAGATTAGTCCAAGCTTCATCTGGTTCATCAATTCATTGAAGATGAAAATTTAAATCAGAAGAGATGGACATTATGATTAGTCTGTGTGCTTCATCATTCTTATTATTCCATTTGGATTTATTTTTGGCATCAATGGGGGAATGTTTTGTTCCCAAGGTAATTTTGTACAATCCTTTACTTCTTAGTAAATCCTCCATATGGAATTTCCATGATAAGTAGTTTGTATGAATAACCAAAATATCACTTGGAGAAGCCATGTTAAAATATGAGGATAATATGGATTCAAAAGTTAAAACTGATGGTCTGAATGGAAATCTCTCGAAAAAATAGGTTGTTTCAAGAAAAACAACACTAAAAGCGGACTTCAAATGTGAAAGTTATGTCATTTTTTTAAAAATCCATAAACAGTAACCAAAGAGCCATGTGGAAATTAGAAGTTGGTCCACGTGGTGATGTCTTTCCTTCTCTAACTTTTTCTATAAGCTCACTTTTACAAATAAGTGACTTATAAAGTGACATGTTGTAACCCTTGAGATGTTTCTTGCTAGGAAACTATGCCAAGGAATTCATTAGATTAATTGATTAGTTTTTAGTCAATCCATCCTAAAATAGAGTTTTATTTTTGCTAATTCAAGCCTATATCTTGAGTCTTTAAATTTTAAATATTTAAGATGAGAAGCAAAAGCATTCCATGTTTTAGGCAATTAAAATCTTAGAAGATGGAAGAAGAATATAAATAAAAAAACAATTTGAAAATTAGAGCAATGTATCTTCTGATAAATATTACTTTAACTTTCAGGAAGAAGAAGTGATATTTGTTAATGTATCTTGGAACCAGAATATAGTTTGAACTTTAAAAAATACTTCTTTGAATTCAAAAAAGAAAAATGAAATATGAGCATGGGTCTCCTTTTATACTCACATTATTTTAGAAGAAATCTGAAACTTTTAATGATACATTTGCATCACTATGATGGTAGTTGTTGTACTAAATCATCACATTCATGGAAGTAGATACATTTAAGAAGAAATTGAGAATATGGAAATAACATAGAAAGGGAAATCATATAATCTGAAACACAAAAGTTTGAATCTTTAAAACTTGTAGATATTTTTATTAAGACTTAAGCTCGGGCCAAAAATCTCCATTTACATTGAGTTCTCATAAGTATTTATACAAGATAGTTCGAAACCAAAGATGGTTATTCGATCCTAATTTTTAGAAAATTGAGATACTAAAAAATCTTTGACTCCATAGAAATAGGACAACTGCAGGAGTCAATCCCTGATTTTCTTCCTCTTTGATGAGTCACCCTGCCAATAGTTGGAGAAGAAGCTTCCAAGTCACATATGAAGGGTAACTGAAAGATTTCATATGTTTGAATGAAATATCTAACTTAGTGTACTTTTCGTATGTAGGAGTATGTGAGAATAAGTTTTGTGTTTCCCATAAAATATAAAAGTCATCTATGAGTAGATCAACAATAGTTTGACCTGTTAGAGTGTTGGTCATGTTCTGAAACTTATCGTATTTTTCCCTGGAAATAAACATTTTTTTATGAAGTCTTCATATGGAAATAACTTGCCATCTTTGTCCCAGGCTAAAAGTAATCCCATTTTCACTAAGTTCTCAAACTTGTTGGAAAAAGATTCCACATTCATTTTCAGTGTTATGCATTCATTTTGAGCTTGTTGTATCAAGTTCTTATTTGTGGATATCCTTTTAGTTTCCATTACCATTGTTGTCATGTCATTAATTCCTTTCTTCAACAATGTATCTATAGAATTTGAATTCGATAACTTTATGATCTGAGTAGCTACTTGTGGTCGTGTTCCCAATTCAAGAAATGATTTATGTATCACTTCTTCTACTTCATCTACTTGTACCATTTCATCATCTATAATTTTGAAGTAATCCCAAAGCCTGAATACTTCATTGATAATCTCATCCCAGATGAGACGCTTGGCTCCTACCATATATGGTTTTCCTGACAACTTAGTCTTCATTTTCTCCATATCAGTCAACATTTTAGCCTTTTAGTTTTGATCAGTGATTATATGGATGTATCATCTTTTGATTTTTTTCCAAGTTCTATTATCCATTGTTCTAACTCTTCCACTCTTATCTATATGGTTCTGGTAGCCAACTTTTCATTCTTCAGTTGAGTTTTGAGTTTATCATTGATGGATTGAAGTTTCTTGATTCCAAGATTTTATATCATACAATATTTTTTTATCATCTTTGTAGTCTGTTTGTGCAAATCAAAATTATCTAAAGGATGAACATTATTCAGATCTATAGAGATATTTGTCACTTTTTTTTATCCTTTGGCTCTATGATTGTTATATTCAACCTCCCTTTCGCATAGTCTACATCTGTTATCATTCGAGTATGATATGTATCATGGTCATAGATTTTAGGGATCATACTTTTCTTAATACTTGCACCTACCTTTCTCACTTCCGTAAATTATTGAACTTGGTCCAATTTCCTTGATTGATCACTAATTCCTGATTCTGACTCATTTGAGTTGCCACACCTTTGAGATTTTCTGCAGTCATTACTTCTACAGTCACAATAGGGCTTGTTTTCTTTAGCATTATCTCTTTAGGCATCTTTGTTTCCTATTCTTCAATTTCTTCTAACTTCTACTTCTTGGAGGATTCATCTTCACTTGTTTCTGAACCTTTCAAAACAAAGTCTAAATGTTTCCTTTTGTATGTATTTTAAAATTGTTGTGTAATTTGTGTGATTGGAGACTTTGTTGATTGCTCAGGTGGTTTTCCATGGATCTGCAAAATGTTCATAACATCTTGCCAACTGTCTTGGTTTTCCAATATCTCCAATTGTTCTTTTTGTTGATGATGATAAGGACTTTGCCCATGTGAAATTATTTTTCATGAAATTATACTAGGAGGGTCATAATTTCATGGTTCTCCTTATTGTAATCTCAGGGTTGAAAGTATCTTTGTTGTAACCTGCAATGCTAACCTGGTATTCATAATGAAAGGAACTACTTCCTTCATTAATTTGAAAGTCACCTTATACGTGTTAGGCACAAAATGAATTTCATCAGATTTTAATCTTTGTCTAATATATTCAAGAGCAAAAATATTGGGAGTCATAAAAACAAGTAAGCAAAATGGAGCAAGTTGACAACCATAAATCCTTATTACAGTGTAATTTTCAAAGACATACCAGTCTCCCACTCTTATGTTTGGCCTTAATTGTAACAGTTTCTTACACTCATGAAAGATTCTATGAGGATCTTGATTATATATTATTTGGTAATATTTGGACATAAAATGTTCCACGCTTTGTGAAAACTCAACATTCAAAGGATTTTTAATAATCACAGAAGTCCAGTGAGACACTGAGGAAGGGTTACCTAGGTCATATTCAAATTTTAACCCTAGATGTGTGAAATGAAAAGCTTGTGTAAACAGAAAGAGATGAACCAGGTGTTAGAATAAAAGAGATGTGCTCATTTTTCCATAGACAATATAGCAATATTGTCACCCAACCATAGGCATGCAGGCACCCCCGAGCACCTTTAACCTTGAAAAACATAATAATTCCGAAATTTGATCTTAAAACCAATATCCAACCAAGGTAGTGTATCTCTCTCCAAGGCTAGCATACCAAACAGAAAGTCCAAACCATAACCAAAACAGAAATTCTAAACCATAACCAAAGACCAAAATCCTAGTTGCAGTAGTTGCAGTTGCACTCCCTCTCCAAACTTGTGTACTACTAGTCTTTATGCAGTTGTGAGAGTGTGAATGAAAAATGATCTCTAGCGCCCTCTTATTTATAGTGCTCTTTGTCAACTGGCCAGGCCAACTTCTTATTTTATAGGTTAACACTTAAATATTAATTCTTTTATTGAGCCAACATGTCTTCTAGGGTTTCTACACATATGTTTAGGGTTTCTCTTGCTTCCYGGAATATTCTAGTCTCATCAAAGGTTACACGTAGTGGTTAATACCTCYTGCATATTCCATAATATCAACACTCCCTCCTAGTTATAGAGGTATTAAAGGAAATAGTCTTGAGCACAAACAGACCATTCAACCGATAGCATCATCATATCCACACAGGCTATCTCATGATCACGTAGATCAACTCACGAGAAATATCATCACTATCATTATCATCTGATAGCATCAACTGCATCATCTCTCGAAGCCATATTACATCTGAGTAATCAGTCGTGATGTTGAATAATTCACTCACTTCACGGAGTGATACAAGAACTATTCTTCTAATCTAGACATATGTCCTAAAAGAATAATTGTTCCAACAGATGATGGAAGCCACACCATGGGCTACAAGGACTATTCTTCTAATCCGGACATACATCCTAGAAGAATGATTGTCTTGCACCATTTTCCCTCCGGCCACTACTGTGAACTCAGGGAAAATGTATTTCATGTACCAATCTCTCCACTATGGTCACTGATGTGAACTCAGGGAGACAAACCATTCTTCTAATTCAGACATACGTCCTAGAAGAATAGTTGTCCATGGTACATCATCAATCTGTCAATCTGGAACATTCTCCACAGGGAGAATGTATGTCCACCAAAAATATTTAAACCTGGACCATCCTCCACAGGAAGGATGTCTTTCCACAAGCAACATTTCATTCCTAGACCATTCTCCTCCTGGAGAATGTCTCTCCATCATCACACTGATTATCCATCTAGATGGAAATCATCTCTAAAACTAGTGGTAGTCTCCATGGAAATCAGAACAATTCCATCCAATAGAACACAATTGTGTCTATCCATAATAGTACACAACTACTACCCAGTGGTACACAACCACTCCTAGTAGCACACAGATACTAAACAATGACACATAGTCACTATCAGTGGATCACATCCACCACAGTAGCATACAGCTATTGTCCAGAGACATATAATCTCCACAAAAATCATATCATCTGATATCAACCTGCATAAACAATATCATGATACAAATTGAGTCATATGGGCCATTCATCCAGTCACATATATGAGATATGGAAGAGCATTTTCCCTCAAAAAGTAAAAACATCATATGTGGGATATCTAGTCTATTCTTCTCGAGCATAGAAGAATAATTCTCCATGATTTTTTATCCTAGACCATTAACATAACTGGTGTTATCACTCCAAGAGTCACTCCCATACTGCAAATGAGACTAAGCTTGGTAACATAGAAATAAAAATGCTTGATTGGTTTTGTGGATGAAGAAGAAGAAAACAATGAAGGGGAAGGACAGTAAGCTGATGTAAATCAATGATGGACCATTGGGCTATGGAGTCAAGCAAACACCTTGCTCATTAAATGCAATCAATATGCATATCAGATAAAGGTTTATTGAATAGAGGAAGAAAAATATAACACAAAGAAGAACATACATAAGGCAAAGATCCTCTCTACATAAATGAATTCAAGATACTTGAATATAAACAGTGACTAATAGGAAAAATACATCAGATCCTCAGATGATCAAGAATCCATTAATCAAAGGCAACCACAATACTCAAGGTGTACAATTCATTCAAGTAAGAAGACAAATTGGGAAAGAAAACAAGAGATACAATCTGATAACACATATATCATGAACCTTCAATAACAGAAATGTTTACAAAAACAAAATCCCCTCAGAGTTACAATGATC